>JARQOC010000007.1:215204166-215381897 GCA_033576535.1 Allobates femoralis | reverse complement strand
ACCATGTTCAATACGTTAAACGTGTCTTTTATCACACAGTCTCCACTTAACACCTTGAATTTTTCAGGTGGTATATAATATATGATATAATTCTATCTATCTATCTATCAGTGAAATTGGAGCAGCACCGCTCTTATGATGTGGTGCTCACAACTGGAGCCATCCCATTCGGGGCTTCTTATACATACAGTAAATAAAGTTGCGGCACTCAAGTCCTTCCTGTTCAAAAGGGCTTCTTGTATTTGCAGCATGGTCACAACGCGACGTTTTGGGTACAGATACCCTTCCTCCAGCAACCTCTGGCTGATCTAAGCTTTAAGGTCCTGTCACACGCGTCAATGTCGTCAGCGATCTGATCGCTGACGACATTGACGGCTGATCGCTGGTGAGCTGTCACACAGACAGACTCACCAGCGATCAATTGACCAGTGACATCATGGAAACGATTTAAATATCGTTTCCACGATGTCCTGCTCCCGCTGCCAGGCTGCTGGAAGCGGGAGCAGCCTGGTCTCCAAGGTACACTGCGGGTAACTAGGCAGCGCGCACTGCCTAGATACCCGACGTGTACCTTAGTTACCAGCCTCCTCCGCTCACCGGGTGAGCGGAGGAGGCTGGTAACTAAGGTACACGTCGGGTATCTAGGCAGCGCGCGCTGCCTAGTTACCCGCAGTGTACCTTGGAGACCAGCTCCCAGCGCTTGTGAGAGGCGCTGGGAGCTGGAATATCGCTAGTCCCGGTGTCACACGCAGCGATGCTGCGTGTCCACCGGGCGACCATCGCCAGGTTTTAGGACTGATTCTAAAACCTGGCGATCATCAACCAGCGATTTATCGCTGGTTGATGCAGTATGTCACACGCGTCAATATCGCTGCAACGTCACGTGCAGCCGATATCGTGCAGGCGATATTGACGCGTGTGACAGGCCCTTTAGGAGGTTAGCACAGAATCACTTTGAAGGAGGAATTCACTATAGTAAGTTTGTAGTGAGTTACTATAGAGGAGCTCTGACTATGGCACAGAACCTCACCGGGTGAGAACCAGTGTGCAGGCACCGGCAACCCATAGACACCGCGAGAACAAGCCAGGTTACCATAGTAACGAATAAACACAGCGGGCGCGCATGCGGGTTATACGCTTCCGCATGCCAGAGCCACGAGGAGGACAGGGGTAAACAGATCATGGCAGCTGGCGGAGCACGAATGAGCGGTAACTATACCATTTACAGTAATGAGGAAGAAGAATAATGACTGTTATAAACAGCTGAGACAGTGAATTTCCAATTAAGAATATAGGGCCAAAAAAATGACTGTTTAAGCATATTTAACACTATTGTTGATATTGATGCACTTTATGAAACACTTGGTATGTATATGTATGGCAACTGAATGTAAGCATGATGAGCATTTTTGAAGGAACTGTAAACTATGTTTAATGAGATTAACATGTGGGAGAGTATAAGACCCTTATTAGATCAGCCAGAGGTTGCTGGAGGAAGGGTATCTGTACCCGAAACGTCATGTTGTGCCCATGCACTTTTGCACAGGATGGACTTCAGTGCCGCAACTTTATTTACTCTATCTATCTATCTATCTATCTATCTATCTATCTATCTATCTATCTATCGTCTGTCTATCTATCTACATTAAGAGTTTAATTTCACTACTGACAACAAAGTTACATGAAAACTTAAAGCAATTATTACTAATATATAGTATTACAAATATATGAATAGAATCTGCACCCTCATTGACCACAGGTGATCTAGGGTCGAGGTGGTGTCTGCCCACTGAGAAGTGGGGGAGCGGACAAGGAGGATAGGGATATCAGCGTAGGACTCATGGGACCTGAAGTCACTTTGTCGCAGTCGGTGAGCAAACAGACATTGGCCAATGTGTGTACCAAGAACTTCAGAAATAAAAAGATAAGATTTTTGAGTTTTTTGAAAAAACGTAAGTTTTTAAACTTTTTTCTCAGGTATATATAGCTTGTTAGCACATGTACACCATTGGTAGTAGCTGTGTGCTGCAGAGTACTTTTTTCTAGTTTATATCCAACGTCACTGCTGGCACCAGTTCACATTAGTCTGTGAGTGCTGTGCAGTTTTTTTCTCTTTTATCTATCTATCTATCTATCTATCTATCTATCTATCTATCTATCTATCTATCTATCTATCTATCTATCGTCTGTCTATCTATCTACATTAAGAGTATAATTTCACTACTGACAACAAAGTTACATGAAAACTTAAAGCAATTATTACTAATATATAGTATTACAAATATATGAATAGAATTAATGTATTAATATTTAAAACAAATATAATGAAATACATAAGAAAAAAGCAGAAATATGGATTCACAGTCATGAGAACTACAGTTTAACTAGCATGAAGTTTGAGAGGTCTTATTGTGAGCTGTTCCAAACTATATCTCCATATGTCAACTCCCCTATTCACAGCAATTCGAAGCATTTAACATAATTATTATTGGTGTGTATTACTGCATTATTTTACATCAATAGCAAGGGGTAAGACACAAAAAAAACCACTCTAGTTTTGCTGTTTGTAACAATGTTTTTAGTATTGTATATCGATTTAAAGCCAACTGAAATCCTGTCTTGGAGAATCACATGACCTCATGACCTATCATATCACATGGTATAGCGCATCCCATCAGGAAGGACTATCATATTCTTTCAGCTCTCCTGTTGAAGTGGATCCTTCAAGCCCAAGGTTCGGATGGACACATGGGCTATGAGTGTCGGTGCAGCAGGCAAGTAAGACTTGTGGGAAATAGGTAGTAGAAACATTGAAGGCTGCTGGCAGACAGAACACAGAAATTCAAAGTTCTATTACCAAGACACATGTTTGTGTTTTGTTGGGCCTTAAACAGGTCCAAGCAGATAAACACATGGGAGCATCTACAAAGCCTGACGTGAAGCACAACAGAGTTCACCAGACTGTGAGGGAAGCAAAGCCCAGATTTAGGACAGATGTGTTTCACAGCCTGTATACTAGCCAACACATGGAAATTAGCAGCCATTTTAGGGTGATTTATGATAGTGAATGCACGTCACTACTCACAGCTAAGCAATAGAGATAGGAAGAACAAGCCCTAAATCATTGAATACGTACCGCATCCAAGTAATTCCTCTGAAAATGTGCCTCTACATGTATTTGAAACTGAACAGAACATATCCTTACCTATACCTCTTCTTTTTCCAATTCTCCACTTAAAGTATGTTTTCTAGTTTTAAAAACAATACACTGTAAAACCTCATTGATCCAGTTCATATCTTCTCTCTGTTTACCCGAGGATCAGGGGAGGATTGAGGTGAATTTCCTGAAATATTCAGTTATTATGTCAATAAAACATTTTGCGATTCAAATCATGGATCATGCACAAAAAAAGAAAAACTTTGCCTTGCTCCATTTCCCACACTGTAGAAGCATCAGAGGGTAAACAAATGTCATTTTGCATTGCCCCATAAGCTTCCTCAAAAACCCTTCAGCTTTGACATCTTATAGATTATCATACCTTTTACAGTGGTGGTCAGTACCTGGGTCACCAAAAATCAGAAGTCCCCAGTGGAGCAGTTTGTGAGTCATTTCTATCTCCAGAGTCACTGGGTAAGTCACTCTCTTCTGTATAGTGTAAACTTTTATGGTCAGTGAGATCCTCTCCCTTGATCTATAACTTGTAAATTATAAATTCTTATTGTGAATTAGTACCTCTGTCTCCTGTAGTGCGTAAGTTCATAGGGTCAATATGTGGTGCTTTCTCCTGCCTAAAAATTGTAAACTCTCATGGCCAGTAGGGTGCTGTCTATCTAATCTGTAAAATGTAAGTTTTTATGGATTCTCTGCTCTCCCTATGTGCATTTTATGAGCAATTGCAAGTTTTTCAAAATGAAATTTATTAACCGCAAATCAAATTTTTATGTCAAATGTTGTGGTTGGCAAATATGAGTTTGAAAAGATTCACTTGTCTCCACTCATTTCTGTTTTACCAGTTGCTGATGAGACTAGTGGAAAGGCTTAAAGGGAACCTGTCACCTGGATCTAAGCCCCTACACTATCACTACCTGTCCCTGCACCTTCCTAGCTGCTCCCTATCTATCCCTCTCTGAGCTAAATCCGCCCTATAAAACTGCAGAAAAATAACTTCTAACTTACAGAAGTCCCTGAAGCTGGGGACTGAGAAGGCGGCGCCAGGCTCCATTCAGCCCCTCCTCCATGCAGCAGCACACGCCCCACTGGGTGGCATCATTCTTTCTTCATCGCCGCCTCCTCCATTTGGAATCTGTGCTTTACACCCATCATGTTGTGGTGATGCGACCTCGATGTGTCCCCTGACTGAGACACAGCATATGGGAGATTGTATCTTCTGCTCGGTAGCAGCACACACAGGGTTAGCTGCTACTGGAGCTGAGTGCTGATTGAAAGCACTGACACCCAGATGTGCGGATGAATAGGAGATGATATGTGCTGCCCTGGGCTGTGGGGAGGGGGTGGAGTGTCTCAGGACAGCAGCAGGAGCTGCTGGGATTGTATGAGGTTGTACTCGGCTGTGCCCCGGTGTAACAGGCCAGACTAACCCCCCCGACCAGAATATACTCGGGGTTAAAGTGGCCTAGGCCAGATTATACCCCTCCGTATACCACAGCAGCTGTAGATCAGGGCTCCAAGCAACACATGGGGGCCCGAGGCAGCACAAAATGGCCCCAGGCAGCAGAAAGTGGCCCTACGCAACATACAGGGGCCCCAGGCAGTGCTAGGGCCCCAGGCAGTGCTAGGGCCCCAGGCAGTGCTAGGGGCCCCAGGCAGTGCACAGGGCCCCAGGCAGTGCACAGGGCCCCAGGCAGCACAAAGTGGCCCCAAGCAGCACAAAGAGGCCCTAGGCAACATACAGGGGGCCCAGGCAGTACTAGGGGCCACAAGCTACACACAGGATCCCAGGCTACACACAGGGGCCCCATGCAGCATACAAGGACCCCAAGCAGTGCACGGGGCCCCAGGCAGTGCACAAGGCCCCAGGCAGCACAAAGTGGCCCCAGGCAGCACAAAGTGGCCCCAGGCAACATACAGGGGCCCCAGGCAGTACTAGGGGCCCCAGGCTACACACAGGGTCCCAGGCTACACACAGGGGCCCCATGCAGCATACAAGGGCCCCAGGCAGTACAAAGGGGTCCCAGGCAGCGCATGGGGGCCAGAGGCAACACACAGGGGCCCCAGGGAGCACAAAGTGGCCCCGGGTGGCCCACTGCCTGGGGCCCCTGTATATTGCCTGTGGTCACTTTTGGCTGCCTGGGGCCCCTGTGTGCTGCCTGGGGCCCCTGTGTGCTGCCTGGGGCCCTTGTATGCTGCATGGAGCCCTTGTGTGTAGCCTGGGATCCTGTGTGTAGCCTGGGGCCCCTGGTACTGCCTGGGGCCCCTGTATGTTGCCTGGGGCCCCTGTATGTTGCCTGGGGCCACTTTGTGCTGCCTGGTGCCCTGTGCACTGCCTGGGGCCCTTGTATGCTGCATGGGGCCCCTGTGTGTAGCCTGGGATCCTGTGTGTAGCCTGGGGCCCCTGTATGTTGCCTGGGGCCACTTTGTGCTGCCTGGGGCCCTGTTCACTGCCTGGGGCTCTTGTATGCTGGCTGGGGCCCCTGTGTGTAGCCTGGGATCCTGTGTGTAGCCTGGGGCCCCTAGTACTGCCTGGGGCCCCTGTATGTTGCCTGGGATCACTTTGTGCTGCCTGGGGCCACTTTGTGCTGCCTGGGGCCCTGGGCACTGCCTGGGGCCCTGTGCACTGCCTGGGGCCCCGTGTACTGCCTGGGGCCCTTGTATGCTGGCTGGGGCCCCTGTGTGTAGCCTGGGATCCTGTGTGTAGCCTGGGGCCCCTGTGTGATGCCTCGGGCCCCCATGCACTGCCTGGGGCCCCTAGCACTGCCTGGGGCCCCTGTATGTTGCGTAGGGCCACTTTCTGCTGCCTGGGGCCACCTTGTGCTGCCTCGGGCCCTCATGCATTGCTTGGGGCCCTGTGCACGGCTTGGGGCCCTGATCTACAGCTGCTGTGGTATACGGAGAGTTATAATCTGGCCTAGGCCTGTTTATACCCCGGGGTATAGTTTGGGCTAGGCCAGAATATACCAAGGGTATATTCTGGCCCAGGGGGGTATATTCTGGGCTAGCCCAGTTTATACCTCGGGTATATTCTGGTCGGAGGTCTGTGAATACCTGAACTGTGTGCTGTGTGAGTAAATACCTGAGTCACTTGCCTTATGTCGTGCCGATTCTAACCACTATCTTACAGTGTAAAGTGGGTGGGAGATTCCAAATGGAGGAGGTGGCGATGAAGAAAGAATAATGCCGCCCAGCGAGGCATGTGCTGCTGCATGGAGGAGGGGCTGAATGGAGCCTGGCGCCGCCTTCTCAGTCCCCAGCCTCAGGGACTGCTGTAAGTTATAAGTTATTTTTCTGCAGTTTTATAGGGCGGATTTAGCTCAGAGAGGGATAGATAGGGAGCAGCTAGGAAGGTGCAGGGACAGGTAGTGATAGTGTAGGGGCTTAGATCCAGGTGACAGGTTCCCTTTAAGGGCCTGTCACACGCGTCAATATCGCCTGCACGATATCGGCTGCACGTGACGTTGCAGCGATATTGACGCGTGTGACATACTGCATCAACCAGCGATAAATCGCTGGTTGATGATCGCCAGGTTTTAGAATCAGTCCTAAAACCTGGCGATTGTCGCCCGGTGGACACGCAGCATCGCTGCGTGTGACACCGGGAGCGAGCGATATTCCAGCTCCCAGCGCCTGTCACAAGCGCTGGGAGCTGGTATCCAAGGTACACTGCGGGTAACTAGGCAGCGCGCGCTGCCTAGATACCCGACGTGTACCTTAGTTACCAGCCTCCTCCGCTCACCGGGTGAGCGGAGGAGGCTGGTAACTAAGGTACACGTCGGGTATCTAGGCAGCGCGCGCTGCCTAGTTACCCGCAGTGTACCTTGGAGACCAGGCTGCTCCCGCTTCCAGCAGGCTGGCAGCGGGAGCAGGACATCGTGGAAACGATATTTAAATCGTTTCCATGATGTCACTGGTCAATTGATCGCTGGTGAGTCTGCCTGTGTGACAGCTCACCAGCGATCAGCCGTCAATGTCGTCAGCGATCAGATCGCTGACGACATTGACGCGTGTGACAGGACCTTAAGTGAAATGTTCTCAGCTTGTGCAATTCAAACCTTCTCATCAGGTGCTCCTCAGTTATCTCTAGCCTCTTCCCACTCCAAGAGAGTCTTAAATTTCTATAAGCATTGTTAAAGCTACCAAGTGGCAAAGATTTACTGGCAACTGTGCAAGTGGACTGTTTCTCCAAGGTGTCTCCTTTTATTACATTATCTGAATGTGTCTATCTCCTCCACAGTTTTTTGAAGAAATTTTACCGCAGCTTATATAATTTCTGACCATGATGTGCAATTTGTTCTCATGTTGGCTAGGGCCCCACATGAGCCCTGGATCCGCTAAAAGCATCTGCTTTTCAACTTAGATTTTTGTAAAAAACGGATCCGTTAACGAATCCATAGGCTCCAATGCAAAAAATGCATTGTCTAAAGAGCATTAAGAAAACGCTATGCGTTTTTCTACCGGGCACCAAAAATGCTGCTAGCAGCGTTTTTGGGTGCAGTAAAAAAAATGCATAGCATTTTTTTAACATGGGGCCCTATGGGAAATGCATCCGTTAACGTATGGTACATATAGGTAGCATGCGTTAACGCATGTGTTAATGCATAGCGTTTTTGGGATGTAAACATAACATTTTCCAAAAACGGATTCAGTTTTTGGAAAGCCAGAAAAACGAACTGCCATGTGTGACCCTAGCCGTTCTCTAGAGTGTTTAGCCAGAATGTAAAAATTTCCTTAGACAACTTTGATTATCACTACTATTCTAATGGGTACACTAAATAAGACTATGGAATAATACCTATGAATTTCATTCAGTTCCCATCAGAATAATTTGTTTACTTGTGCTGAATTCACATACAAGAATTTAGGCTCAGAAGAGTCTTCTGAGAAAAATTTGTCTCAGTAGATGATTGAGATTTTCGATTCCCTATTGCACCAAAAAGTGAACTTCCTGTTGTAAACAGCATTTCTCAGGAAATTCATTACATGTATATTTAAGTACAATCCACTGTGGCTGCACCTGCTGCTAACGCAAAGAAGAATGTTTATACAAACCATTGAAATCTGGCTTCCAAACTCACTGATTCATTCCAGATTTTTAAGAAAATTAAATCTGGTTACTTTATCTGAGTTTTCCACCTTTGTGAAAAATTTCCAAATGGTACAGTATCTCCTTTCTACATCCTTTGTCAATTCTCTCCTATTGTCAAAACAGCTCCTGAGTCTCACTCTGATACTGGTATGGAGAATGAGATCAAAGAATCCATAAACTAGAAGATGACTTTCAGGATTCTCTTCTACTTAATAGATTGGAAGGGATACAGGGATATGTGGTTCTGGGATATTTGCTCACCGTTCTTGAGATCATTTTGACCTCACATAGTGAGATCTTGCGTGGAGCCCCATATTGAGTAAGATTTTCAGTGGTCTTTTATATCTTCCTTTTTCTAATTATTGCTCCCACAGTTGATTTCTTCACACCAAGCTGCTTGCCTATTGCAGATTCAGTCTTCCCAGCCTGGTGCAGGGCTAAAATTTTGTTTCTGGTATCTTTCGATGACTCTTTGATCTTCACCATAGTGGAGTTTGGAGTGTGACTGTTTGGCGTTGTGGACAGGTGTATTTTACACTGATAATAAGTTTAAACAGGTGCCAGTACTACAGGTAATGAGTAAAGGACAGAGATGCCTCTTAACAAAGAAGTTACAGGTCTGTGAGAGCCAGAATTCTTGCTTGTTTGTAGGTGACCAAACACTTATTTTCCACCAAAATTTGAATACATTTCTTTACATATCAAACAATGTGATTTTCAGGATTTGTTTTCTCATTTTGTCTCTCATAGTTGAGGTCTACCTATGATGTCAAGCACAGGCCTCTTTCTTCTTTTTAAGTGGGAGAATTTGCACAATTGGTGGCTGTCCAAATACTTTTTCCCCATAGTATAAACTTTGACGCCAGTAAGAGCAGGGCAGTGGCAAGTTGGCATTTCTGTCTCCACCTTTTGTTTGACATCATTGGCTGTTAAAGCGCAACCCTCTGGGTGCCCAGTCCGTGCCCTCTAGCTGGCCTTGATGTGGCTGGTGATGACTGGAAGGTGAGCTACTCTAGAAGGTGCAGGGGTAACGTCAGGCACGGCTGCTCCGAGGGTGCCTTCAGCAGGTCGGACAGGACATTGATGTAGATCTGCTCCATTTGCAGGGTCTCATTCTTGGATAAAATCTTGTCATTGTTGGAGGAGGGGATGACATTCCAGAGCTGATCGAAGATGTGACTGAGGCCATGCATCCTCCTCCTCTCCCGGGCATTAGCTTCCAGTCTCCGCTGCTTCTGCACCCAATTGCCCTTGCCCAGGAGTGCCCGCTGCTGGCACAACTCTTTTCCATCCTCCTATTCATCCTCCTCAGCCCTCAGCCCTTTGATCTTGCACAGATCTTGCACCTTGTGTGCTCAACCGGGCTGCAGCAGGTAGTCATGTGGCGGCTGCAGTGAATATGCGGAGAGTCAGGCTCTGGGATCACTGGTGTCCAGCAGGTAAGGCTTTTTCAAACCTGGCTTTTTCAAATGATCAGCTGATCGCTTGAAAAAGCCGACGAGCTCGCTTTTCAGCAGGAGGATGGGAGGCGAAAAACAGGGCAGGGAGCATGCATCAGCTGAGTGATTGTTTAAAAGCCAGTGGCTTTTAAACAATCATGCACCCATTTCAGCCTTTTCTTCAGGCCCCTAGACTGTTTTGTAGGGTCCAGCAGAATATTACTCACATTTCCCATTGACTTGAATTGTACCCGCTGAGTAACAATGTAAACTCGCCAAATAACGAGTATCCCCAATACCTGTACTATTCTGTGAGTAGCAAATAGTAACGAGTATACTTGCTCATCCCTAATTTCAACCGTTTCTTGGCCTTCCACAATTCAACAAAATGGTGGCTGGAGCTAACTGATATTTTGCTAAGTGGCGGAGGAGAAAATTACAGAAAATTTGTATTCCACAGATTTACACATTTTGTACAATTCAATGAGAATTAAATTCCAATTAAACACATTTTCGTATCTCTATTCAGTAGATTTTCATCCAGTTACCTCCTTTTCTTCAGAGGTTTTGCTTTATCATTTATTTTTCTCATAAATCTCATCTAGGGATGGGCGAATCTACTAGCTTGGACTAGTTACTCTGCGAGTAGTAGGGGACTCGCAGGACTCGGTACTCTGCGAGTTTCCAAGCGATTACTCGCACAGCAACGAGTCCAATGCAAATCAATGGCAATCCTAGTTTTTTCAGAGTTTAGAATCCAAGAGAAAAACGATTTTGGCTCATTTGCATGCATTCAGAGTTTAGAATCCAAGAGAAAAACGATTTTGGCTCATTTGCATGCATTCAGAGTTTAGAATCCAAGAGAAAAACGATTTTGGCTCATTTGCATGCATTCAGAGTTTAGAATCCAAGAGAAAAACGATTTTGGCTCATTTGCATGCATTCAGAGTTTAGAATCCAAGAGAAAAACGATTTTTGGCTCATTTGCATGCATTTAGAGTTTCAATCCGAGAGCATTCAGGATTTTTCTCAGTCTCTAAACTCGCTATCACTGTATCATTTTTGACAGTCAATTCGGTTCAACCTAACATAAACAATAGCAGAGGAATCGCTGCAATACTCGCTTCCCCATTAATTAACATTGGACTCGCTAGACTCGCAACGAGTCCCTGACTCAGACTCGTTACAGTCTAGCGATTCCGAGTAATTTAGGATTCGCCCATCCCTAATCTCATCATCTTATCAGTAAATTCCTGCTTTTTATCATCTACATTTTTATTTAATTACTCAATTGCATTGTTAACCAGTGATTTTGCTGTAAGCATAACAAACTCTTGCCTGATAATATTGGTGCTCTTAACACTATTATGCTGCTGCAAGGGTGTGTATTATTTTATGCAAGCAAGTATTCAGTTTTCTGGTTCCTCACAACTTCCTGGGGTTACGTATCAATTTAGTATCAGAGTCCAGTATTGGACCTGCACCAATACTGACCCAAACACTGCTTATCAATCTTCCGCCCCTTAATTATGGCTTTTACTGCTTTTTTCTGCCCCTTAGTAATGCTTTGCTCTCATCCTCTAAAAATGTGCAACTTCATAGAACATCCAGTAAAAAAAGGAAAGATGGGGTACTCACTAATATGAAGGCAAATCCTTTATTGACACAACAGCAGTGACATCAAGCTCCCAGGGACCAAGCAACATGCATTTGGGGAGGACACTACAGACAACAGCAGTTTTGTGCTCTGATGCACTTTAACGGGTCTAGTAGATTGGTGAGAATTTATGTAGGCAGAAGGCTTTGTTAAAGCACCACTCCAGATTTTTTTTTCAACGTTGGGGTGGCACCTTAAATGTCCCCTTCTTCCTTTCATATACTCATCTTTTGGTGGCCTCATTTCTTACCATCGCCACTCTGGTCCCACAGTGCTATCTGGTGCTCAAGTCAGAAGTTATGTTAGGAGCTCTCAAAGCAGTTTTACAAGAGCCAGAATGAGGCAAGAGCAAGGCTCTTATAGCAATTATTGTAAGTTACCTCCGGCATGCTCCATGAAATACTAAAGCTGCCAACAGGTCACTTTTTGCTGCAGACTGTATGGTGCACCACTGGAAAATGAAAAAGACAGTGGAAGGTGAGTATTAGGCCCCGTCACACAGGGCAACATCTCCGGCAACATCGCCAGCAACTCAGGGGCGTGGCCAAGTTGCAGCAACATTGCTGGTGAGTTGTTCTATGTGACAGGGTGATTTCAATGGCGATAGTTGCTTCTGCAGCATAGCCAGGTTTCAGACAATGTCCTGAGACCTGGCGATGTTGCTCAGGTGATCTGCCTGCATCGCCCTGTCTGACATCGCAACAGCGATGTTGCAAGCAACTTCCCCAATTGACTGCAATGTTAAGGAATGCTGCCAGGGTTGAATTTAACACTGGCAGCGATAGTTGCTTTCAACATCGCCGCTGCGTTGGCGGCAATGTCTCTCTGTCTGACAGGAGCACAGCGATCTTGGCCAGTGGCCAAAAACGTGCACGCGCCCGTCAGTTGCCGGCAATGTTGTTGGAGATGTTTCCCCGTGTAACGGGGCCTTTAGACTAGGGGCAAGATACTTATATTTAAAGCACCATTTCAGAAGTGGAATAATAAAAAAAAAAGACTGCTGTATGTTTCTTTAAGCTAATTCAGCCTTTTTTTTCCTACAGCTGCCTGATATACTTCTTTTTATTTTCACATATCATTCCAAAGGGTAACAACTTTCTTAACTATAGTTTTGCAAATGGAAAAAAAATGTAAAAATGATTTTAAAAATCTTAAAAGCTCACATTCATGAGCTATTGAATAAATCAAAGCTATTGGAAAAAAATCTCAAACTATTATTACTCTGTATGCAAAAATATGAGAATACCATATTCCTAAACACAAAACTATATTATTCACATTTTGAAGTTGTCAGTTCCAGTCAGTTTGTTCAATGGTACTTTTTTTCAACTATAATTCCATTGTAAGGAAGATTAATGATATGAGATCTTGTTAAGTGGCCCAGAAAAAAAGATATTATCTCTGTAGTTGTAGACTCATTAGTTCCTTTATGTTATAGGAAAAAATGCCAAAGCTTTTCTTGCATCCAGCAATATTGTGGAATGAAATTGCATCTGGCGTCAGTACAGAAATTTTACCTTAAGGCAAAATGTGTCTGTGGCAATGTTGTGTTTAAGCTCTTATCTGCTTCAGTGCCCTTAACACACAGTTGCTATTACATTTTGAACATTGGTAGTCTTATACAGTGCGGGCAGGTCACGATAAATGCTTGTTGGCTATTTATTTTAAAGAACAAGTAAAGTAACAGACCTTACAATATTCTATCATAGAAAACAAAAGCTAAGCCATGAAGCAGTGATCTTAACTCAACAATATTCCACCTGGACATCTTCTTGCACTAATTTTAATTTCAACACAACTATTCTTTTACAATTAGTTAAACAAATACGGTATTTGATTATTGGTGACTTTTGAGAGTGAGAGGATTATGCTTGGATATAAAATTTGACAAGCAGGTACAGCTATATATCCTCATGGCTTCAATGGGGCAATATTCTACTGGATCTGTTAAAATTAAAAAATGTCAGAGGGAGGTTTCAGAAAAGTGCATAGGCTGCCTTCACACTTGCAGATGCATCTGCAGCGTTTTGCAGATGCATCTGCAAGTATCAGCATGCAGACCGCGGCCCCTATGTTTATAATAGGGCGCACCGCGGTCTGAAAGCACTCATTCATTCCTATATGTGAACCGTCCGCAGGCGGATGCCTGCTTACAGATCACACACTCCCGCCCGCACTATGGACGCGAGATGTCGCGTCCATGGTGCGGGCGGGAGTGTGTGATCTGTAAGCAGGCATCCGCCTGCGGACGGTTCACATATAGGAATGAATGAGTGCTTTCAGACCGCGGCCGCGGTCTGCATGCTGATACTTGCAGATGCATCTGCAAAATGCTGCAGATGCATCTGCAAGTGTGAAGCCAGCCATAGTTAGACACAATCTCATAGTCTGTGATAACAGCAAATGCTACATTTATTTGAACCTTTGTCCTTTCCCATTTGTTTGTTTGTGTTGTGATTAAACTTTCTGATTAAAGGGGAAAAGTTTTCCATGTTTCCAATATATATTCTTTGCTACAACTGCAATATTGGCTTGACGATCTGGCAAGATCGTGCTGTGTGACAGCGCAACTACGATTTGGAGTGCAACTTCCCCTATTCACTCCAATGTTAATTGGTCGTTCCCTGAGTTGCTCAGACGCAGTATGCAAGAGGGGCGTATGACATTGTAGTTTTGTTGCCTGCCGATATCTCCCTGTGTAACATCTCCTATGCGATTTTGGACAAGTGCCAAAAACGTGCGCGCTCCCGTGAAGTTGTATGCAATATCGTTCCGATATTGCGAAGTGTAAAGCGGACTTAAGATGTGTGGCTTGCAACTGTTTATTTGGTGGCATAAGCACCAGGTCTAGCAAATAGTTATTGAGAGCATCTGCAGGTGGAGGGACTTTGTGAGTAGCCCCACTTAGAATAGCAGATGTTGATGCGCATAGACTGGCATTGGGAATTTAAGGGCAGATTACATGGTTTCAACGTTTTATAGTTTTTAATGTTGAAGGAAGACTTTAAGTCCATCTAGTTCAACCCATAGGTATGTGCACATCAGTCGTTTTGTGGGCTGTTTTTAAGCGTTTTCCGTCGGTGGTTTCCGGTGAGTTTTATGTTAATTTATGTTAATCCTAGCCACCGGTTGGATTAACATGCTAGTCAATGGAGTTTAGAAAACGCTGTGTACATTAGAACGATTTTTTTTGTCTCCTTTACAGTTTCTTCACCGGTTTTCCACCGGTTTTCAAAGATAGAGCAAGTGACCTCTTTTGAGCGTTTTTTCCAGCGGATCTAGCTTACAAGTACACCAAAAACCAGTCTGGAAAACACTAAGAAAAACAGCCGAGAAAATGCTGTATAAACGCTAAAAAACCGATCGCAAAACGTTAGCAAAACGCTAACAAAACGAGGGACACTGCTGAGCTCAGAAAACTCAGTTTCTGCCATTCTCCACCGGTTTCCGGACGGTCTGCAAAGATGCAGAAACTAGGGATGGGCGAATCTACTCGCTAGGACTCGTTACTCGGCGAGTAGTAAGGGACTCGCAGGACTCGGTACTCTGCGAGTTTCCCAGTGATTACTCGCACGAGTCCAATGCAAATCAATATCAATCCTAGTTTTGTCAGAAACGCTGACAAAACTAGGATTGCCATTGTTTGCATTAGACTCGGCTACTGTGCCAGTGATAGCAGGGAAACTCGCAAAGTAACTGCTGTTTCTTTGCGAGCCGAGTCCAGCTGTCTTCTCTGTGCAGCTCCAGGGTCCTAGAGCCCGCCTGCTCACAGAGATGATGTGCAAATAGAGTCTGTGGAGCCTCGGTTAGGAGTCTCAAACACAGGACTAGCCATATATCCCTCCAGGGAAGAACCCAGCCAAGGGGTGGCTCCTTGCGGAGGACACCATAACCACCAAATGAAGTGGCCCCTATGGTGTCCTCCGCAAGGAGCCACCCCTTGGCTGGGTTCTTCCCTGGAGGGATATATGGCTAGTCCTGTGTTTGAGACTCCTAACCGAGGCTCCACAGACTCTATTTGCATATTCATATTTCCCAGGGGGCAATGTGCCTAGGAATTCACTGTGTTTGAGCGCTTTAGCCAGCTGCCCGCAGTGTTTTCTTGGACTGGTCTCCCTGAGATCAGTGAATACTTTGCAATCTTGGTCTACTAGGCCTTGCTCCCACCTAGCCAGAATCCTACTCCACACTGATGAGGGGCAACACCCCGAAACAGCTGTATGTGGATGGATACCTGGCCTTGGTATTCCCTTGTCATATCTGTAAACTTGTAAAAGAGTTGGATATTGACTTAAAGGGCCACTTCATTTGGTGGTTATGGTGTCCTCCGCAAGGAGCCACCCCTTGGCTGGGTTCTTCCCTGGAGGGATATATGGCTAGTCCTGTGTTTGAGACTCCTAACCGAGGCTCCACAGACTCTATTTGCATATTCATATTTCCCAGGGGGCAATGTGCCTAGGAATTCACTGTGTTTGAGCGCTTTAGCCAGCTGCCCGCAGTGTTTTCTTGGACTGGTCTCCCTGAGATCAGTGAATACTTTGCAATCTTGGTCTACTAGGCCTTGCTCCCACCTAGCCAGAATCCTACTCCACACTGATGAGGGGCAACACCCCGAAACAGCTGTATGTGGATGGATACCTGGCCTTGGTATTCCCTTGTCATATCTGTAAACTTGTAAAAGAGTTGGATATTGACTTAAAGGGCCACTTCATTTGGTGGTTATGGTGTCCTCCGCAAGGAGCCACCCCTTGGCTGGGTTCTTCCCTGGAGGGATATATGGCTAGTCCTGTGTTTGAGACTCCTAACCGAGGCTCCACAGACTCTATTTGCATATTCATATTTCCCAGGGGGCAATGTGCCTAGGAATTCACTGTGTTTGAGCGCTTTAGCCAGCTGCCCGCAGTGTTTTCTTGGACTGGTCTCCCTGAGATCAGTGAATACTTTGCAATCTTGGTCTACTAGGCCTTGCTCCCACCTAGCCAGAATCCTACTCCACACTGATGAGGGGCAACACCCCGAAACAGCTGTATGTGGATGGATACCTGGCCTTGGTATTCCCTTGTCATATCTGTAAACTTGTAAAAGAGTTGGATATTGACTTAAAGGGCCACTTCATTTGGTGGTTATGGTGTCCTCCGCAAGGAGCCACCCCTTGGCTGGGTTCTTCCCTGGAGGGATATATGGCTAGTCCTGTGTTTGAGACTCCTAACCGAGGCTCCACAGACTCTATTTGCATATTCATATTTCCCAGGGGGCAATGTGCCTAGGAATTCACTGTGTTTGAGCGCTTTAGCCAGCTGCCCGCAGTGTTTTCTTGGACTGGTCTCCCTGAGATCAGTGAATACTTTGCAATCACAGAGATGATGTAGCAGAGCTGAGATTGTTCTCAGTCTGCTCATCCCTGTGCATAGACATCTATATCTATGCACAGGGGATGTAGCAGAGAGGACATTGCGTTTTGGACTGCGTCGGACAGAAGAGGATTTTTTTAATTAAAGTTGGAGTCCCTAATGGCTTTTTTTTTTATTTCAAATAAAATTTTTTCTCTGTGTTGTGTTTTTTTTAACCCTTTATTGGAGATTCTTAGTGGCTGGGTCAAACGTGGCCTGACATTAAGAATCTCGGGCTTAATACCAGCTTGTATAACAAAGCTGGTATTAAGCCCTTTATTACCCAGCGTGCTACCGCCACCAGGGCCGCTGGAAGAGCGGGGTTCAGCGCCAGAGGATGGCGCTTCAATGAACGCGCCATCTTCTGGGGCGGCTGCGGGCTGCAATTTGCAGTGGGGGGTGCCCAGAAAGCTTGGGCATCCCTGCGCTGCGGATTCCAGCCCCCAGCTGCTTAGCTGTACCTGGCTAGACATAGAAATTGCGCGGAGCCCCACGCATTTTTTTTTTATTATTTCATGAATTTCAGAGTCAGAGTCTCAGAGTCAGAGTCAGAATCTCAGAATTTCATGAAATAATTTAAAAAAAATGCGTGGGGCTCCGCGCAATTTCTATGTCTAGCCAGGTACAGCTAAGCAGCTGGGGGCTGGAATCCGCAGCGCAGGGATGCCCAAGCTTTCTGGGCACCCCCCGCTGCAAATTGCAGCCCGCAGCCGCCCCAGAAGATGGCGCGTACATTGAAGCGCCATCCTCTGGCGCTGAACCCCGCTCTTCCAGCGGCCCTGGTAGCGCTGGCACGCTGGGTAATAAAGAGGTTAGGGCCAGCTTTGTATTATCAGCTGGCCCTAAGCCCGAAATTTATGGCGGTCACGCCAATATTAGACATGACCGCCATGAATTTCTATTAAATTGTTTTAAAAAAAACACAACACAAAGAAAATTTTTTATTAGAAATAAAAAAAAAGCCATTAGGGACTCCATCTTTAATTAAAAAAATCCTCTTCCGTCCGACGCAGTCCAAAACGCGATGTCCTCTCTGCTACATCCCTGTCATAGATATAGATGTCTATGCACAGGGAATGAGCAGACTGAGAACAATCTCAGCACTGCTACATCATCTCTGTGCACAGACATTCATGTCTGTACACAGGGAATGAGCAGACTGAGAACAATCTCAGCTCTGCTACATCAGGCAGCAGGCGGGCTCTAGTACCCTGGAGCTGGCAGCCAGCACACTGAGCAGACAGGACTCTTCTCTGTGCGAGTTTCCCAGTGATTACTTACAAAGTAAACGAGTCCAATACAAATAAATGACAAAACTAGGATTGCTTCAGGCTGAAGCTTCCGAGACACATCTGCGATTTGTAAATCTCACACTACTCGCTATTACTCGCTTCCCCATTCATTAACATTGGACTCGCTAGACTCACAACGAGTAGCGAGTCCTGTGCTCGGACTCGCTAGAGTCAAGCGATTCCGAGTAATTTAGGATTCGCCCATCACTAGCAGAAACGTCAGATGTGCACATTCCCTTAGCCTAACATGTTGATCCAGAGGAAGGCAAAAAAAAAGCATGTGGCAACACTAAGCTCCACATTGGGGAAAAAATTCCATCCTGACACCAGATACGGCAATCAGACTAGTTCCCTGGATCAACGTTCTATGAAGAATCTAGTATGTATAACTGGTAATATTATAGTTTTCAAGAAAGGCATCCAGGCCCTTCTTAAATGTTAGTAGTGAGTAACTCATTACAAGATCATGTGGCAGAGAGTTCCATAGTCTCACTGCTCTTACAGTAAAGAATCCACATCTGTGATTATGATTAAACCTTCCTTCCTACAGACGTAGAGGATGCCCCCTTGTCCCAGTCTCAGGCCTAAGAGTAAAGAGATCATTAGAAAGGTCTCTGTACTGTCCCCTCATATATTTATACATTATTATAAGATCACCCCTAAGCCTTCGTTTTTCCAAACTAAATAACCCCAAATTTAATAACCTGTCTTGGTATTGCAGACCCCTCAGTCCTCTAATAACCTTGGTCGCTCTTCTCTGGACCTGCTCTAGTTCAGCTATGTCTTTCTTATACACCGGAGACCAGAATTGTACACAGTATTCTAAGTGTGGTCGCACTAGTGACTTGTATAGCAGTAAAACTATACTTCAAGGACAGATAGTAGAAGAAAAGAAACGCTGGAGAAGGAGTGGACTCAGGGCTGGCTCCAGGTTTCTGTGGGCCCCGGGCGAAAAAGTCTCAGTGGGCCCCCTTTAGTACATATCATGGACTATAATATATATATTGCCGCACACTTACCGCAAGCCCCATAGACAATGCATGGGGCTTGCCGCAAACGTGTAGCAAGTGTAGCCGCTAGGCGGAAAATGCGGGAGATGCAGATTTTTTTACCGCAACTGCCACATTTTAAAAAAACGCCTATGTGAAGGCAGCCTTAAAGGAACAGTGACTGCCGAAACCAGCAAGAGCTGTTTCTGACAGTGAATATATTACACATTGTTAGGAGCGGGCTAAAATGCGTTTGCATTCCCTTGCGCTTTTTAAAAATACCCTTCAAATGTAAAATGTTGCATTTTTGTGCGTCTGAGGATGCTTGGTATATACGCAAGCATCCTCAAGCACACAAATAATGCAAGCAGCTCAATGGAGCCGCACTGCCATATGGGTGGCACCGCAGCCAAGCGGAATGTCTGGCCGTCCGGATCTCTCTTTCTCCTCACCTTTCTTCTCGCTGCTCCGTACACCTCGTACCCACGCGGCTCCGCTCCGTACACCTCGCACCCACGCGGCTCCGCTCCGTACACCTCGCACCCACGCGGCTCCGCTCCGTACACCTCGCACCCACGCGGCTCCGCTCCGTACACCTCGCACCCACGCGGCTCCGCTCCGTACACCTCGCACCCACGCGGCTCCGCTCCGTACACCTCGCACCCACGCGGCTCCGCTCCGTACACCTCGCACCCACGCGGCTCCGCTCCGTACACCTCGCACCCACGCGGCTCCGCTCCGTACACCTCACACCCACGCGGCTCCGCTCCGTACACCTCGTACCCACGCGGATCCGCTCCGTACACCTCGTACCCATGCGGCTCCGTTCCGTACACCTAGTACACACTCGCCTCTGCTACATTCACACTGTAAATCCCTCCTGACCCCACACATAAACTTCACCAAATTGCCATACCCCTAGTACACACTCACCTCTGCTACATTCACACTGTAAATCCCTCCTGACCCCACACTTAAACTTCACCTAATTGCTATGCTGGCCATCATGATGCTCAGAGTCCTGCATACACTGAGGAGCTGGTCATGTGACCCCTGACTCCACCCTCCATTGACATCATCACAGGTCCTGTCAGCCCAGAGTGTGCATTTCTGTCGGCTCCCACGGAGGGAGATCTCCGGAGCTGCAGGAGGCTCAGTGCTCCCTCCCTGCAAATGACCCCTCCAGCTGCCCCCTGGATATGGCCCTGGCTGTGGGGGCAGTGTGCTCTGGGGCCCCTGAGGCTAGGGTCACACTTGCATTGTGACCCTAGCCTTGATGCAAGTATTTTCGGCTGCAGCACATAGCTTTTAATGCTATGCGCTGGAGCCCATAGAAACCCGATGTTTACCTTGGCAACCATTGGTTGTCAATGTAAACATCGGGTTTCTATGGGCTCCGTTGCTGGCAGCGCATAGCATTAAATGCTCTGAGCTGCAGCAGACAATACTTGCGTCAGGCTAGGGTCACAATGCAAGTGTGACCCTAGCCCTCAGGGACCCGGTGGGCCCCCTCCAAGCAGTCGGGCCCCGCCACTTGCCCAGGTGTGCCGGGTGCTGACGCCGGGCCTGAGTGGGCTATACATGCAATAAAAAATTCAATTTTTATTAAAGCACTTAAAATATACATATAAATAGTTAAAAATAAATGCATCCAGCTCACCTTCACCTGTCCTCGCATGCACAGGAGTAGTCCCGCAGGTACGATATCGAAAGACTGAAGTCCAGCACGTTTGCAGGTAAAAGAAAATCCTTTCTTTATTCCAGTGGTATAAAAACTGTCATATAGTGGTACAAAGTGGGGGGACAGATATAGACCATGTTTTTTTTAACCTGCAAATGTGCTGGACTTCAATCTTTCTATTTGATACATATAAATAGACAAATACAAAATAACACAAAGCAACAATGAAAAAAAATGTACTGTAGCTCAGGTTGACATAAAAAAAATGCTATCATTGAGATTGATATGTTCACATATAGGGGCAGCATTAAATATTATTAAATATTAAATATAGCTGCCACTGATTGTATAAGTAAGGCCTTGTTCACACTCAACTGCGTTTTTGGCACTCTCTGCGTTTTTCTGCAGTTTTTCAAAAACGCAGGTGCGTTAACGCAGGGTGCAATTGAGTGTAGCTGCGTTTTTCACTACACTTGCGTTTTTTTCCCCCTGTCCAAAAAACGCTGCTTGCAGCGTTTTTTGGGTGTTGGAAAAAAACGCAGCGGTTGTTTCCAAAAACGCATGCGTTTTTTTAACATGGGGCTTTATGGGAAACGCATGCGTTAACGCAGGGCACATATAGGCACCTTCGTTAACGCATGCGTTTCCCATAGGGCCCCATGTTAAAAAAACGCATGCGTTTCTATAACATGGGGCTCTATGGGAAACGCATGCGTTTTTAAATGGCACATTTATGCACCCTGCGTTAACGCTAGCGTTTTTGCCTGCATTTTTGAAGAATAATGACAAAGTCCAAAAAGGATTCAAATCCTTTCAGACACAAAAGGGACATTTTTTAGTACTCTTAATAAATGCATGTGGTTTTAGGAGTGCTAAAAAAAACGCAAATTGTGTGTGAACAAGGCCTAAAAAATATTACGCTTATAAAGGGGTGAATATTATCAGTGTTCATATATAATACATGTTTGTCTGTGTCCCATAGCATAGTAAAAAAGTTGCTGTAGCAGAACTTCAAACATGAATAAAAGTAATTGAAATACTAAAACCAACCAACAAATGAATGCCCAATGTAGGAAGTGCAAGTCTAAAAAACTGCAAATGAAAGTATAGCAAAGTGCTAAGAGAAAAAGTATATAGTACATAACCTAAGTGAAAAAGTGGATTGGCAAAATACAATTACCTGTATCGTATGGCTGTAAGGGGATGAGCAGAGGGAATCCCAAATTAGAAACTCTGACAGTGCATCAGGACCACATTCTTCTGCTTTAAATTTTTCTCTATTTTCATCCTCTAAAACCTAGATGCGTTCTATGGTGCATCTCATAGTCCAAAAAATACAGTATTTTTTTTTTCACCTGGAGAAAGGAAGAAACAAAATAGAAAAGAGAAAAAACACACAAGAAAACAAGCAGCAATAAAAATCATGATGTCCAAAGGAATGTCAGAATGCTATTACCATAATAAATATAACAAAGCTCTCACTGATCTCAGGGAGACCAGTGAGGAAAACACTGCGGGCAGCCGGCTAAAGCGCTCAACAAAGTGAAATCCATGATGCATTGCCCCCTGGCAATTTGAATATGCAAATGGAGTCCGTGGAGCCTCGTTTAAGAGTCTCAAACACGGGACTAGCCAGATATCTCTCCAGGGAAGGACTTAGCCCTGGGGTGGAATCCTTGCGGAGAGCACCATAACCACCATATTAAGTGGCCCTTTCAGTCACTATCCCGCTCAGTTACAAGCTTAATCCCCTCATCAGTGTGGAGTAAGTTTTTGGCTAAGTGGGAGTAATGCCTGGTAAACCAACATCACAAAGCTCTCACTGATCTCAGGGAGAACAGTCGATGACTGAAGGGATATAGGGCTAGTCCCATGTTTGAGACTCTTAAATGAGGCTCCACAGACTCCATTTGCATATCATAATAAATATAAAGGAGATCATTTTTATAATTCATGCTATGTGGTATCTGAGTTTCGAAGCACAAACTCAAATAGTCTCCTGTAGTAAGCAAAAACCAGCCAAATTACCTCCTCTAAGAGGTTCTCTAACCCTTTTAATGTCAAATAATTCCAAATATTTAAAATATGCATTCTATATTATGACAAAATCTTTAGAGATCACTGATGCTTTCTGGTCTTTTATATTTATACTATTAATAAGTTCTGAGTCTTTAGCTTGTGGATAGTTCGACCAATTTTGTACAACATGTGTGAATCATATGAATAATATATTGAATATTAAAATTTATATATAATAAAAATAATATTTATTCACTTATATAGCGCTATCAATTCCTTAGCACTTTGCATAAATTTGCAACACTGTGCCCATTTGGGCTCACAATCTAAATATCCTGTTAGTATGTCTTAGAAATGTGAGAGGAAAGCGGAGAACCCAGAGGAAATCCACACAAACACGGGAAGAACATACAAACTCCGTGTCCTTGACGGGATTTGAATCCAGGACCCACCCAAAGAAGGGGGAATCGCTTGCAAATTAGGTTATCACACCCTCTGGGGCATGATAACCATGGAACATGGGTGGACATGGACCTAGAGAGAACGCCCAATCAGACCAGACCGTGCCAATCAGCGCAAGAAATTGTAAGTTACAAAATGCTTTCCATCAATCTCCACATGACAGTTTGTTCTGATTAATGGGTGATTTATTTGTGCCTTTTTAAGCTCATCAGCATGTTTATGACCACATCAGAGGTATCATGTAGAGTATAAGCCTGTAAATGCAGAACTAAAGTATTTTTTTACTGAAACTCAATTGTAATTTCTTTTTTTTTTGCCCCAAATTCATGCAGGAAGATAAGGTGGATTAGGTCCCGGAGCCCCTAAATAGTCAGTGTTGGAGGGTTCCCACATGTCAGACCCCTCGATACTAGCTTTCTTGTTGTCAGCCTTGCCCCCTTGGGCCCCGTGTCCTCTCCCACGACCCTTGCCTCTCCCACGGCTGCGTCCTCGGCCTCCACTGCCAAAACCTCCACGGAAACCTCCCCCTCCTAAATCTTAAACATTTGTTTGAAATATATTTGGTTATTTTGGTCCAATTAAACATTACATTTAGTATCATAACATTTAAAAAATCTCTTCTGAGATAATCATATCTTGTTTTCATTTTTATAACATAATTAAATATGGGAAAGCATGTCTTTTAAATTGCATCCCTATTTGGGAACAACACAAATACTATTTTTTAGAATCTTATCCAAATTGTCATTTTGTAACAAAATTGATGTGTCTCATAACAATTTAATGTCATAAAAATTGTTGCTATAGAGAGGATTACTTCAGGAGACTATGCCTAAGGAAATTTTACGGTGACAAAGAGGATTCTAAACCCATCTGGGCCGAAGGAAGAGGGATCCTGACAACCAAGAAAAGGTCAAACTGGACACCTGAATCTGAATGCAACTCCCATTTGGATAAATATATAGACACTTTCAGACATTTGGTAAAATCCACTTTTTTAGATACACACAAGAGTCAACCATCCAACGTCAATGCTCAGGAGAGAAGGGCCATACAGCCTTTGAAAACCAACAAAGAAATCATCATTAAACTTGCAGACAAGGGTGGTGCAATAGTCATGATGAACAAATCTGACTACCAGAAGGAAGCAAACGGACAACTGACTGACAAACGCTACTACAAGAAATTGGGGTCTGACCACACACAGGGCTATCAAAAGGAATTAAACAGACTGGTTTCTTGTCTACCTGACATATCCTTAAGAGCTGATGACCTAATATCAAAAAGTCCAAGAACAAGCACATTTTACATGCTTCCCAAATTTCACAAATCAGGAAATCCAGGAACTACTTTACATTTGACAACAACATATATTTACAAAGACTGGTACAGCAATGGCAAGCAAAATGGCACCACAATATGAATGGCTAAGCTTGAAGGTGACTTCTTACCCTGTTGTCCTATCAGGCCTCTGGCCTACTACCGTTATATCGATGACATTTTAATCATCTGGACAAAGTCTGAGCAATAGCTGAAGACGTTCCATGAACACTTTAATCAACTTTGTTTCAATAGTGTTTATTATATATTGTCAAGAATACAGAATGCTGAAAAATTGCAAAATTGAGAACACATTTCAATACTGATTACATCCGTCGTCAGAGACGTAAAGTGTGTAATCTTTAAAAAAGGTGTAACGTACATTAATCTCGCCAACTTCATATACACAGTATTATAGATTATAAGAAAAAAAAAAATAAACAATAAACAATAGGGGAAAAGAGAGAGAAAAAGGATATTTCAGAGCGGGAAAAAAAGGAGAGGGGGGAAGGGGGGTTTCTGCTAGTAGTCACCATCCATATAATGGTCCAAGATACAGTAAGTAACGGCTACGTTTACAGCAAGACAATAACTAGTGGGAGAACATGAGTTCAAGAGGGGATTTGAACAGTGTTATGTGGGGACATTATCCAAGGGTCCCACCAAGTGAGTACTTTGTTGCGCCGGGAGGCGTCATGCGCCAACATAACCTCATGTTGGAGATGGAGATTAAGTGTTACTTGTAGTTCTTGTGTAGTTGGTAGATTCTTCGATTTCCAGTGTCTAGCAACACATAATCTGGCTGCTAATAGTACATTAGTAACTATTGGTCTTAGTGGTGTTGGCCAATCTTCCAGCCCCAAACCCAGTATTGCCAAGGAAGGCCTTAGATGAAAAGTGACACCTGTTAGAGATATTAGGAGAGAGGACACCTCCCGCCAGAATCCCTGTAGAGAATCACAGTCCCACCACATATGTAAGGAGGACCCGACCACGTCGCATCCCCTCCAACAGGTCCGGGTCGAACTGGTGCTCTCTCCCCCATATCTTGCCACAGCAGTTGGGGTAACATACCACTCGAAATGTACTTTTTTGATCTGTTCGTGATGGTTTACGCAACATGTATATTTCGTATTTCTCCCAGACGCCTCTTGCCATTGAGTCAGTGTAAAGTCTTCCCGTAAAGCTGTTTCCCACTTGTTCATGTAGGGCAATTTCTCTAAGGAATGCAGTCGAGCTAGAGCTCCATACATGATGGAAACCCCATGAGCACTCGAAGGGGTAGATTTAAAGAACCTCTGTACCATGCCATCGACCGTCGACAGGTCAGTAGGGACCCATGTCACTGAGCTCAAAAAATGACGTAATTGTAGGTACTGGTAAAATGTAGTTTTAGGAAGGGAGTATCTGTCTGTTAGTTCAGCGAAGGATTTCATAGTGGTATCATCCAGGATTTGATGAATGTAGGTGATTCCCTTAGTTCTCCAATGGTGGAGAGAGAGAGATCCCACTAATGTTTCAACCGCTCGAATGGATACTGATTTAAGTAAGAAAGTGAGCAGGGGATGAGTATATTGTCGCCAAATGCGCAACAAGGTCAACATGGGTTTAAGCAAAGTCGGACTTTCAGATAGCTTCAATAGGTTCATTTCTAGTAATAGTTTGGTGGAACTCTGAGGGGCATAGTGTCTCTCAATCGACATCCACATCGGGCAGGAAGCCTCAGCCCACCATTGACTCGCTACTGCTAGGTGTGATGCGGCATAATAATGTGCTAGATTGGGGACTCCCATACCTCCAAGTTGGACCGGTAATGATAGTACTTGCATGCTCACCCGGTGTGGTTTATAATTCCAGATAAAGTCATTTAGTGTAGACTGTAGAGTTGCAATCAGACGCGTTGGAAACAGTAATGGCAAGCAGCGAAACACGTATAAAATTTTTGGAAGGTATGTCATTTTTACAATGTGGATTCTGGCAACCCATGAGAGAATCAAATGTTCATGTGCCGAAAGGCCCTCCCTCAGTGAACGGAGCAATATTTCATAATTAAGGCGAAGCATTTCCTTAGTGTGTGAGATCATTATCCCTAGATATTGGATACCAGTCGGAGACCACTGAAATGGGAAATGTGCCCTAATTGTTGCTGCTAGTGTTGGAGGTATCTGAACTGGGTAGAGTAGCGACTTGGACACATTCAGCTTGTAATAGGAAGCAGCTGAAAAATCAGCCAGTAAAGTCATTATCCTAGGGACGGTGACCGTAAGATTCGTGCAGATGAAGATCACGTCATCCGCGTATAGTCCAATTTTATGTTCCACTCCCCCCACGCAGGGGCCAGTGATCAAGGGGTCCTGTCTCACTCTGGCCGCCAACGGCTCCATAATGAGAGCGAATATCAGCGGGGAGAGCAGACACCCCTGTCTGGTACCATTAGTCACCAAGAAGGGGTCTGACATAAATCCTGACGCCTTGACCCTAGCCATGGGGGAGGAGTAGAGGGCCAATATAGCCGCCTTAAAGTCACCCACCAATCCAAACCCGTCCAAGACCGCCTCTAGGTACCCCCAGTGTACCCTGTCAAACGCCTTTTCAGCATCTAAGGACAGTAGTGCACCAGGGGCCCCTCCACGCTCCAGAACCTCCAACAAATCAATCACGCGACGTGTGCCGTCGGAAGCCTGGCGTCCCGGAATGAATCCCACTTGTTCTAGGCCTATCAGACCTGGTAATACTACCGATAAGCGCTGGGCCAGTAATTTTGCAACAATTTTAACGTCCCCATTTAGGAGGGCAATTGGGAGGAAATTTGGTGGGGAGTTAGGGGGCTTACCCGGTTTCGGAATTGTTGAGATTGTCGCCTCTAGACCCTCAGGGCGTATCCGTCCCTTATCTCTCCAGTAGGAGAAGAGAGAGAGCATGTGAGGTATTAGATTGGTCTGAAAAGTCGAGTAATATTTATTAGAAAACCCATCTGGGCCTGGGGCCGAGGATTTCTTCATTGAATTAATTGTTGACGTTATCTCTTCAGTAGAGAAGGGGGCGTTTAGCGAGGTGAGTTGTGTTGTAGTCAGTTTAGGTAAACGTGCTTGAGCTAAGAAAGACCTGATTATGTCCGTAGTTGGCTGTGGGGTGCAAGGGTCTTCTCGTAAGTTATAAAGGGTAGTATAATAGTTTTTGAATTGGGCAGCAATATCCAAGGGGTTTCTAATTTTCTCTCCGGAAGGGCAGAGGATATGATCAATGTTTGTGGACATCCTCTTTTTTTTAATCCGTTTTGCTAGAAGCTTACCCGCTTTATCACCCATCCCGTAAAAGCGGGCCTTAAGTTTCTTAAGGTTAAATTCTACCCTGTGCAATAGGAGAGATTTGAGATCTCTGCGGGTAGCCTCCAACTCCGTCCGCGTCTTTAGGGTTTGGGATTGTTTGTATTGTGCTTCCAAAACTGATAGTTTTTTGGTGAGCTTTTCAAGTTGCTCATTGCGTTTACGTTTTGCTCGAGCCGCCATTTGAATAAATTGGCCTCGCAGAACTGCTTTGTGGGCATACCACAGTACTTCAGGGTCAGTATCTCGAGATTGGTTAAGTGTGAAGTATTGGTCAAGTTGGGAGTCAATGTGTGTTATGTTGTCTGGTACAGTCAGGAGATATTCATTACTTGTCCATGTAGGTGATGGGGAGACTTGCAGATCATCTGCCACTTGGAGAAGAATCGGGGCGTGATCGGACCAAGTAATATGTCCGATGGATGCACTTTGGCATTTTGGGAGAAGGGAATCTCCAACTAAGAAGTAGTCTATTTGACTATACGATTGATACCTGGGGGATAGGAAGGTATAAGCTCTCTTTTCACCATGGGTATACCGCCAGATATCGTGAAGGTGGTGGGTGTATAAAAACCCTCCCAGTTCACCCCGGCAGCTAGAGGGGGCCAAACAATCAAGGCGTTTGTTTACAGGGATATTGAAGTCCCCTGCCAGAAGGAGGAATCCTTTAGTTAACGAGTCTAAGGTAGAGAATAGGGTGCAAGCAAATTTTTGCTGGCCTGTATTCGGTCCATAGACCAAAACCAAAGTGTATTGTTTCCCATTGATCAGGGCCCGAACCACCAAAAATCGACCCAAGGGGTCACTCACAGTCTCTATTAGTTGAAATGCCAACGCTTTGTGAACAAAGATAGCTACTCCAGAAGTCTTAGTAGGGGCGTTAGCAAAGTATTGCAAAGGAAACCGTACAGACTTCATCCTGAAGTTATCCACCTCAAGAAGGTGAGTCTCCTGGATGAATATAATGTCAGCTTTCAGTTTGGTGAGTTGTTGCCATACCAAGGTTCGCTTTTTTGGGGAATTCAACCCATTCACATTGATTGATGCACATTGAAAGCTCATGTCGGTCGACGGCAAGGCAGAGAGGAGAGAAAAAAAAAAAAAAAAAACCTACCACCTCAACACACCCCGGTATTTGTTCCCACTGAGACTATTACACTCGCTTTCCTTTTGTGTCAACCAGAATAGTGTATGTCAAAAGACCAGCGTTATGTGATTTATTACCCTAGGAAAGGGGAAGGAAGTGGTGAGAAGGGGGGAAAGAATAGACAAAGAGAGAGGAAATAGGGCAACAGTGGAATCAATGAAAACAATATTTTCAAATATTCAATAACCTATATACAACCTTCAGTCTGTGAGACCTCAGGTACACAAATATTAAGTCAGCAGCTATGAATACTTTATATATCTAGACAGGTCACAACATGAGAGTCTTGTGCAGGATTAGATCAAGAGATCAGAAGAGTAGGTTTCGGAGGGTGAGTGAGCAGAGGCAAAGGTGAGCTATAGTGAGAAATTGAATAAAATAGAGAGAAATAAGAGATAGAAGAGCCAAAGGCAGGACTTTGGGAGAAGAGAGGAGAAGGAAGAGTAGCAAATATAGGGCAGTAGGTCTGGCCAGGTGTAGGAAGTAGAAGTTTGGAGACAATGTGTTCTTTATCCAGTAGCTAGTCTCCGGCTTGACCCGTAGAGAAGGAGGTAGAGATGAGGATGGAGATATTAGGTGAGGAGTAAGGGAGGAAAAGACAAAAGAGTGGGGCAGATTAGAGGCAGAAAAGACGTCTCTTTAAACTGTCCGGTGACCACGGATCAACAATTACAAATAAAATCTTAACTTGGAGGCCTCCTCAGAGGCACTCGTCAGGCCCAGAACGTCTGTGCTACCCTAAATACAGGGCAGACAATGGGCCCCTGTGGGGGGTGGAAGGTAAGGGGCAATGAAAAGCCCCATATAGACACCCAGACCTTAGCAATCAAGTATCAAAATCTGAGGGTCTCGCAGAGAATTTTGACATAAGTCACACCAACGGCTTGTTCCAATCCCCGAGGACAAACCTTCATTTCAGTCCCGACCCTCCTCCTGGAGAGGCACCAGAGCGGTTGTTGCGTGTTGTTGGGCTGTCAGGTGACGGGCCGGACTTCACCAGTAGTCGCCAATCGATCAGGGCAGATTTCATTTTAGTAGGAGAAGAGAACTGCTGACGCTTCCCTTTGTACCTAAATGATACGTTAACTGGTGAGCCCCACGAGTAGTTAATCCCTCGATCTCTCAAGACAGCACAGTATGGCGCAAAGTCTCTCCGTCTTGCAAGTGTGCCCTGAGAGAGGTCAGGGAAGAGAGACCATGTAGCATAAGGTTCTTCAGATATTGGGTTCTTTCTCAATGTGTGCATTAAAGAGTCACGTAATTTAGGTGTTGTCAGGTGCACCATGACATCTCTGGGGACATCTGGGGGGGCTCTCTGAGAACGGGGTAGCCTATACGCTCTTTCAATGTTCAGTTCAGCTGGAGTCGCTGTGGGGAGAATAATCCTCAAAAATGGTAGCACAATAGCTGTTAAATCCTCTTCTTCCTCCGTTTCGGCTATGCCCCGCACATTTATGTTACTTCTACGCAATTTGTCATCCAAATCCCAAACTTTTGCCCTCATGTTTCTGAGGTCTTGTGATATATCTTGGTAGCTGTCAGCTAACTCATTATGGGCGCCTGCAAATTCCGCCATCTTTTCCTCTAAGTGGCTGGTTCGTTCGCTCATGGACGCCATGTCTGCCCTGATCTCCCCCACTATGTTCCTGATATCTGCCTGAATGGAGGCACGTAGGTCACCAAGGAGACCTCTTAGGGAGCCATAGGTGATAACTGCAGAATCCTCTTGTCTCCCTCTTGGTGAGCGGTCATCCAAGCCTCCATTTGAGCTTGCGTATGAGTTCTGTGAGTGGGGAGAGTGAGGAGAGCGGGAAGCTGCTTCTCCTATCGGCGCCATTTTAGATTTCAAGGCTGCAGACCCTGGGTGCTTGGGGGAGAAAAAATCAGATACTTTCTGTGCAGGGCCGCGGCTTCTGGAGCCCGTCCGCGGCATCGCCGGTGTTTGGGAAGCTGTTACCTCTCCAGTGGGGCAGGAGTTATCCGATAAGGTGCCGTTAAAGCCTCGGGATGCGGATGCCGCTGGCAGAGCTCTCTGTCTATGCGTCCGGCATCACTCGTTCCAGGACACACCCCCCACTTTAATCAGTTTTATCCCAGCATCAACTTAACACTCAACTACTCCTGCACTGAAATCGGCTTTCTGGACACCATCATTAAGTTATGGAACAATGAAAGAGAGACATCCCTGTACCAGAAGCCAGTTGACCATCCAACATATCTCTGATGGGACAGTTTTCATCCAAAACACATAAAAAACTCTACTGTGTACAGCCAGGCCATCAGATACAATCAGATATGTTCCAACCCTACAGATAGACAATCACCTTGAGGACCTCAGAAAGACCTTTTTGAACCAGGGCTACCATTCAAGAGTAATTGAAAACCAGATTACAAGAGCCATCAGAATATCAAGGAATCATTTTATACATTACAAAACTAGGTAAGAAAACAACCAGGTTACTCTTGTAGACACCTACAATCCAAGTCTGGAGGTGTTATATGGAGCTGCACGGAAACTGCAACCACTCCTACAAAAAGATGCCAGACTGAAATTAATATTTCCGGATCCCTCACTCTTGTGTTTTAGACAACCTCCGGTTCTAAAAAAAACATCATTGTCAGAAGCGCCCTATCCTCTTCAGCAGCTACAGGAACCTTTCCCTGCAACCAGAGAAGGGGCAAAACCTGTCCATTTATAATGACAATGGACAAGATAAAGATTCCCAGGACAGGTTAGGACTACAAGATCCCAGGTAACTTCAGTTTCACCACAAGCAATGTGGTGTATTTAATTGTATGTACCAAATGTTCAACATAGGTATGGTACACTGCTTATATGAGATCAATTGTGTTATGTAGCAATAAGTGTATATTTGTGCAGTGAAGTATCTGTCGTTTATTGGTAAACAGGCTGTCCTCCTCAAATTTGGTAATTTCCCCTCTGGTATCCAATTGATCATTGATAATAAAATTGCACTCTCTTTAGATTGGGCTGAAATGTTATTTTTTCTGGTTGGTTTTGAGGCTAATTTAGCAATAGCACACAAAATCCTTGTACACCTCTTAGGGGTATAGCATATGACAACAGTGATGTGTAATTTATCTAAGCTGTTCTTTTGTACTCAAATGTCCAACAGGTGGCATGTACGTAGGGGAGACCGGACTAAAATTCAGAACAAGAATGAATTCTCATAACCACACAATAAAAGAAAGGCGTATGGATCTACCTGTAGCAAAGCATTTTTGCAGCTCTGACCACATGGTAACAGACATGAATCTGCTCATTTTAAAACGTAATTTCAAATCTCAGAAAGAGAGAAGAATTTGGGAATAAATATTGATAATGACCTTTGACACATTTAAAACAGGATTAAATGTCTCACATGGATTCATTCCTTTTAATAACAATTGAAATGGCATTTGGGATATCACATCTTCCAACAGACCTCAGTTAGGCTGGGGTCACACTTGACATGCGTTTTTGTAGTGACTTAAAAAAACTCATGCGGTTTTACATGCGTTTTTACATGTCCGCATGCGTTTTTTAAGGTGTGTGATGGCACGCTGTGTTTTTGGCTGCGTTTTCAAATCTGCACCAAAAAATAGTGCATGCACTATTTTTTGGTGCGTTTTGAAAAACGCATGCGTTTTTTAACATGGGCCCCTATGGAAAACACATGCAAAACCGCATGTACAATTAGTACCATATAGTGCCATTCAAAAACGCATGCGTTTTTCATAGGAGCCCATGTTAAAAAAACGCATGCGTTTTTTTAACATGGGCTCCTATGGAAAACGCATGCGTTTTTGAATGGTACTAATTGTACATGCGTTTTTGCATGCGTTAGCCTTAGGGCCCCATGTTAAAAAACGCATGCGTTTTTGGAAATGCACCAAAAACGCATGGTACTGTCACACATGCGTTTTTGCTATTAGGGCATGCGTTTTTTAACATGGGGGCCTATGGGTGCATTTTTACATGCGTGTTTGAAAACGCAGGTCTCCAAAAACGCTTGTAAAAAACGCAAGTGTGACCCCAGCCTTAGAGAACAATGAACTTTTGACACTTCTTACATGAACTGTCTCACTTGGATTTATAGTTTTCTCACTAAGGAATTCTCAGGTCTCCACAAACCACTAATTGTATTATTGTTCTGTTTCTCTTATCTTGGAATTTTCATTTCACCACCCCAGCTCCTCTCCCTATCACAAGACTGACTCTGTTTTACGTCACCTGTCATATTAACTGCATTATCTCACCCTGAATATGTATATATGTGTGTGTCTTCAGAATTTGTGTTATTATTAGCTTGATGAAGGGGCCATAGTGTCCCAAAAGCTTGCTTTACTTACCATCTTTTCAGTTAGCCATTAAAAGTTATCAATCATTGAGGACTCTCAGATTCTAATATTTTGCTATACAGATACAGAGTAGAAAATCTTTTATTATTTCCTTACACCAGACCTGTTGTCCAAAAAATTGTGTTGACTTCTGTCTTTTAATGATTTTTCAGCACTAAAGAAAATTATTTCACTGTAACCTCTGCTACTTAACTTTTTATTACTTTCATTTAATTGTCTATAATAAATTAATTCCTGGTTGCATGTCATTCGTTTTCTAATAAACTTGCCTTTGGGTATAGCTATAATGGTATGTAATGGTGTGCACTAGTTGTCTCAAGTATTGTATTTTGAGCTTGTGGTTTTCTAAACAAACTTGTATGGATTTTATTTGATATTGAATGGACTTTAAGGGGAAGATCTAAAAGAGATCCCCTTGAATCCACTATTCCCTGTACAGTATATTGCAGATTAAAGTAATTGCAGTTAATATACTGGAAGAATACATCATAGCACCAAACGATAAGTATAATCCGTACCACGTCATATGATCTTTAAAGGGAACCTAACACCTACTTTATGCCCCTAAAGATATCACTACCTGTCCCTGCAGCTTCCTACTACTTCCGTAACCATCCCTCTCTGAGCTAAATGTGTCCTGAAATGGCTGTGAAAAGTGCTTTTATAACCTTACATTCTCCTATGGGAATAACCAGGGTGTTGTCAATACTATAGACAGTGTGGGTGTATTGTAAAGATTCATGTCCCCGGTTGCTCGTTTGTAATCATGCCATATGGACATGATAATTCATGTAGAAACACGGACTCAAGGCTTGAAATCTGTGGATATTTTTCCTGGTATGACGCCGCGGTCATGTCATTTCCAGTCCTACGCATTGTGGGGATTATGGGTTGAACTCAGTGGCTCCACAGCATGCACAGTTCTCATTTGGAAGCTGTGGAGTACACCCAATAATCCCCCACAATGTGCCGGACTGACGAATCATACCCAGAAGAAGACCACAAATTTCAAACTTAGGAGCGTGCTTCTGCTTTAATTATCATGCCCATCGGGGTGTGATTACAACGGAAAGACAGGGGACATGGAGCCTTACAAAACGTCCACAGTGTCTATAGTATTGATGACACCTTGCGTATTACCATAGGAGAATGTAAGTTATAAAAGCTCTTTTCACAGCCGTTAGATGACACATTTAAGTCAGACAGGGATGGTTAGGGATGTAGTAGGAAGCTGCAGGGACAGGTTGTGATAAGTTTAAGAGGCATAAAGTAGGTGAAAGGTTCCCCTTAAAAGGGTTCTCTTTTAAGGAAAAGACAAAGTCCTCCCAAAATGCTATAACTAATCCTGCAAGGAATATGAAAATGTAAACCCCAGCAAGCACCCTTCTGTTTGTATGTGTGCAAAAAAATTCATGAAAAAGGAAAAACTCTCTAGTGAGTACATATTGGATACTGATAAGGATACATTCCTGTACACATTCACCTTTTTATTTCTTAACATATTGTGCAACAGCCTTAAAAGCAATGTAATGATGAATACATAAGTATGAAATCACCATATCACATGTGATCCATCAATAATCTTTATGCTAAAAAAGCCTTAAGTAGTTCTATACAATCACGTAGATACCTTGGGGTATGTTGTACCAATACCATCAAAAAAATCAATGAAATGACTCAAGTCTTTATTAAGTGAATCTATCCTATCTACAATTGGTCGCGGGTGAATTTATCCTTTTAAGTCTTAGGTAAACCATGAAAAACAGGCATCATTGGATTTGAGATCAAATGATTTTCTGCCTGTTTGGGGGTTACAGCTCCTAAGGAAACACTTTCTTGGAGAAGTTTTGCTAATTTGGATATACACATACTGTGGGATCACTTCTTACCTTACGGTGTGTGTTCCAATTGTTTAGTATGTTTTTTGCTTGTTCAATGTGTAAAATTTATATCAGAATTGCATTAACCCTGCCTTTGTCATACCCCCTTAATAAAAATAATTTTATTTTGCAAAGGTTTGATAGCATGGAATTGATCTTAAATATTGATTAAAAAAGAGTTAACTTCATCATACTGAGCTTACAACTCTCATTCAACTTAATGTTGGAAAATATATTAACACTCAAAAAATGTCTGTAATGGTACATTTACACGCGGCCACAGGAAGGTAGCATGCCTGCCTGTTCCTAATGTGGCACCCCAAGGGTTAATGTGCCACAGAAACATCAACACAGGTTTAATCCCCACACAACACTACACTAAAAAGTGGGAGGAGCTTAGGTGGCACCTGCTCTAGTGGGAGGAGCTAAGTTGTTTACCACAGAGCAGGAGTGACAGTTAGTTCAGTTTGAGTCTGGAGCAGGAGCAGAGTCAAGTAGAAGTGGAGGTCCTGAGAGGTCTGAGGAGAGGAAACAGAGGAACATACCCGGGATAAAGAGTTACCCCAAAAATTTGACCCCGGGGAGGCGCTTAAGACGGATACCGGATCCGAGGCTGTGCCTGAGACAGACAGGACAGTAAACACCGGCATAGTGAAGGTCCACCATCTTCACCACACCATAGCAAAGCAACACGAAGGAGTCAGTGACACAGAGGACTCAAGTTGCCCAGCATATTGGTACCCGTGAGCAGAGACAGGGCCAGCAGTACAGCTACAAGCAGAAGCAGGGCCACACACAGCGCTTAGGTAGGAAGCCAAGGACCCGGTCAGGGTGGGAGCAACCTGGTACAGACTCCGTGGACAATACTGTGTAATACCATCTGCAAGTAAAGACTTGGAAAACAACAGAAACCGTGAGTGTGTGTGATCCTTATACTGAAGCCCCACTTGCCCTCATATACTGCAATTACCTCTACTCTCATCATCTCTACTGCTACCCCTACTCTCCTGCAGCATCAATAACTATCCTCACAGACTTTAACTACTACTACCACTGCCCCGGGGAACCCAGCTCTGCCCACAGGAACTATTCTATCCAAGCTGCTATCCCATCATCCCCGAAGGTTCTGCAGCAGCGGCGGCCCCATTACTGGCCGCATATAGTGGGTGGCGTCACGAGTGACAAATCCCCTGTAAATAACCTCCATTTTATTGTGCGGGCCCGGGACACGGTCCGGACCAGGACTGCCGTGACATCCCCCAGCAGTACACCGGTCCGGCACCGAGTACCCCGTCCCAGTGGGCTCCACACTACCTTTCTGTGCCCGCGTGTAAATGTACCATTAGGGATTGATTTGAATCAATAAAGAAGGTATTTTACTCACACAAGTACTGGATTACGTATCTTAAGGCCATTTTACACACACAGATATCTGTGACCAACTTCTGAACAGATCTCTGGTTGCCGTGAAATCATGGACACATTGTTCCATTTTGTGGCTGTGTACAAATGGAGCAATGTGTCCATGATTTCACGGCAACCAGAGATCTGTTCAGAAGTTGGACACAGATATCTGTGTGTATAAAGTGGCCTTTAGAATTTCCAAAATTTGGAGTCCTCCTCTCTTCCTCCATGTTTACTTGGAATGCCAGCAGGTTCCTTGCACTATGCACGAGTGGGATGTGTATGAAATTATTCTTATGAGTAACATTTCTTTTTTTCAAGCATGTCTCATACTAGGCATTTGAAGGATAACTGTGCTTTCAAAAAACGTTTCAGAATAAGCCTTCCTGTGTGTACATGATGAATAAAAAATCTCTTCCCATTATGTAGCTTATGTACAGAATTCCCACCTATCACGAATAGCCCACAAATGCCCCCCACCATCAAGACAATTATGCAATTAACTGATGATTAAGAGGGAAGGATGCAGATATTTGCACTACTAGGCAGATTATCGGGGGACTCACAGTGAGCGTATTGAATATATAACTCCAATTCCAATGCATGTAATGTATATATATATACCTCAGTACAGTCACTGCAAAGATTCACAATAACCCCAGAAACATTATTACTAGTGATGAGCGAGCACTAAAATGCTCAGGTGCTCGGTGCTCTGGCCGAGCATCTCAAGATACTCGTGTACTCGGCCAGAGCACCGAGCCCAATGTAAGTCAATGAGTGACAGGCTCCGCCCACAGACTTCCGGTTATAAAATGAGTATTTCTGGGAAAGGGCGGGAGGGGAGGATTTTTTTAAATCGCCGCAACATATAACACCTTGCTGTGGCTCCCAGAGGGATCCTAACAATGAATCTGCTCGCTGTGTAGTGCCAGCTCACTGTGTGCACTGAAGGGAGCTGTGTATGTGTGTCAGATTGCTAATTATTAGCGAGTAGTCCGAGCATCTCGCCGGTACTCGGTGCTCGCTGAGCATCCCGAGTACCGGGATACTCGTGCGAGTAACGAGTAGCGCAGAGCATAATCGCTCATCCCTAATTATTACCTGTCTTCAGCAATCATTTATACAGGCAGATTGGTCACCTGTTACAGACAGCATAAGACTTCTTCAGGGCTTTGGTTTATAGAGCAAGGGGTTTCTATTAAATTTTATATATTAAATCCGAAATTATAGGCAGTAACTAAAAAAAAATATGCAACAGATTTTATAAAGGGGATAAAACAATACAAAATAGATAATTAGGTAAAATAAAAAGCAATAACAAAATACACTTGCTAAACATACTAATGGCTTCCAAACAGATGAGGGAGGGGCTCCTTAGAAAAAAATTGACTACAGCCAAAACTGTATCTTCCACAGACTGATAATGGCTAAAATGTGTTTTTTTTGCTTATTTTAACACCATTTACCTCCTCTCTGGTGTCTCATGGCAGGGTGGGTTATAAGATGAGGCTGTAGTTCCCAGAAAATAATGAAATCCCTGCTTCCAGGATATTTCTAACCTTGGGGTCTCAGAATGGAGATATTGTAGTCATGTTTCTTATCTCAAATTTCACCTTTACATAGATATGATATATAATATGTGTAAATGCATCCAGCTGCTACATATTAATTTGGGCTCCTGATTTGATTACACAATTATATAAAAATATGCATGTTCTTTTCCTCATAGTCACAAAGAAGATAATGTATATGCCATAATTATTAGAACACTACAATCCCCAATATTTATAACTTTCAACTGGTGCCCAGGTGTCTAGGATTCTGCTTTAATCTTAACATACTGATTCCTGTGCGCTGTTATTTCTCCACCCTTAAACATACAGAATCCAGGCTTTCTGTCTGAAGTGGTACAACTGCATCTCAATAAATTAGAATATCATCAAAAAGTTCATCAGTAATTCAATACAAAAAAGTAAAATACATATATTATATAGAGTCATTACAAACAGAGTGATCTTTTTTAAGTGTTTATATCTGTTAATGTTGATGATTATGGCTTACAGTCAATGAAAAGCCAAAATATATTATCTCAGAAAATTAGATTATTTAACACAAAACACCTGCAAAGACTTAGGCTGCTTTCACATAACGATTTTCGGTCATCCGATTGTATCCGTTTCAAAACGGACACAATCGGATCCGAATCGGACCCCATGTTCCCCTATGGGAATTTGATGGGAACGGGTGTGCCACTATTGGCATCCGATTTTGGCACCATCCGATCCCATCCGATGTAACCACGGGCACAAAATCGTAGCCTGCTACGATTTTGTGTCCGTGACTCACATCGGACAGCCTCAGATCACTGCTGATCCGAGGCTGATCCGAGGGCCCACAGCATAGGAGCCTATGGACATCGGATCTGAGTTCACCTCGGATCCGATGTCGGCTCCGTATCCCCTGTCTTTCCCTGCTTCTTCTCCTCCATCTTCTGCCCTCTCTTATTCTATATGATGTGCCCCCGCTATTCTTTGCTGTGCCCCCTCTTCTCTATCCTCCTCTATCCCTATCCTGTCCCCTGTCCTCTCCCTGTATGTAAAAAAATAAAAAAACTCCTCCGGGAGTATACATCACCTCTCACAGGCTCCAACGCTGCAGCACGATCAGGACTGAAGGACCTGTGATGATGTCAGAGCCCGGTCACATGACTCGTCAGCTGACCGGGTCTCTTACATCATCACAGGCTCTTCTGCCCTAATTGTGCTGCAGCGTTGGAGCCGGTGACAGGTGATGTATCCTCCCGGAGGAGTTTTTTTTATTTTTTTACACACAGGGAGAGGACAGGGTACAGGATAGGGATAGAGGAGGATAGAGAAGAGGGGCACAGCAAAGAATAGCGGGGGCACAGCATATAGAATAGGAGAGGGAAGAAGACGGAGGAGGCAGGAGTAGGAAGAGACAGGAGACCGCAGGATCCACACGGATCCTGCAGATCGGATGGCTATTTGCCATCCGATTGCAGGGATCCGTATGGATCCGTGCCTGTCCGTGGAATCCCCCTTCAAAGTCGGATCCCACGGACAGGCACAAAAACGTTATGTGAAACCAGCCTTACTAAGTGTTTAAAATGGTTCCTTAGTCTGGTTCAGTAGCATACACAGTCATGGGGAAAACCGCTGACTGGACAGATGTCCAGAAGGCAGTCATTGACACACTGCACAAGGAATATGAGAGGTCATTGCTAGAAGCTGGCTGTTCACAAAGTGTTATATCCAAGCATATTAATGGAAAGTTGAGTAGAAGGAAAGAATGTGGTAGAAAAGGGTGCACAAGCAACCGGATTACCACAGCCTTGCAAGGATTGTTACGAAAAGGCCATTCAAAAGTTTGGGTGAGATTCCCAAGGCGTGGACGGCTGCTGGAGTCAGTGCTTCAAGAGTCACTACACACAGCCAGGGCTGCATCTAGGAATTTCGGGGCATCTGACTGGGAAAATTTTGGGGCCCCCTTAGGCTCCGCCCTCACCCAAGCCCCTCCCTTACACAAGACACACCCCCACCCAAGCCCCACCCTCACCCAAGCCCTACCCTCACCCAAGCTCCAACTTTCATTGATGACTTGTGAGAGCAGCTTCTGACTTCCAGACTTTTAAATCCGGATAGCATTGCTGCCTCCGGATCCGTGATTCTCAGGAATCTGGAGACAGCATCAAGGTGGGAGGAGAGAGAGAGAGAGAGAGAGAGAGAGAAAAAATGAAAATGACACTGCTACATTTACTTATTTAATTAACTCACCTAATTTGATGGCAGCAGCTGCTTCCCTGTGCGCCTGCGATGTTCGTTGATATCTGATCTTCCAGGTTTGTGTTGGTCTTGAGCGCAGTTAACTCTGTGATAATAAATTTTGTAAATGAAATACCGTACATCACATAGGAGACTGCTATATATACACAGAGAGCATATACAGCACAGCAGAGTGTTAGGGGACACAGACTGGGGGTGAACCGTGCTCTGCAGAAGTCACAAGCTTACAAAAATGGCCACAGATCTTGATCTGCGCATGCACCGCCTCCGTAGCCATTTTCTAGAAGTCTGGATGATAGAGGCTGGGCCACAGTTTGGCAATGCCTGCAGGCACATTCAAAATGGCCGCGACACCCCCGCAGCTCTGGGCCCGCAGATTGGCCCCCCTCCCCCTATGGTCCGTGCAAACCTGCTTCCTGCACCACCACAACTTTTCCCCAACCCCCCCTTTTTCCTCCTTGGTAAGTCATGGCAGGTTCAGGATGGAGGACATATATACCATAGGACATATATACTGTATGCAAGAAGTAAGGTGGACACTAGTATTATAAGATGGACCCCATTTAACATTAAAAATAATTTTTTTCTGTCTTTTCCTTGACCAAATTTGGGGAGCGTCTTATAAAGCCAAAAAATATGGTATATGCTGCTGCTTTCTGACCACACCATCTCCACAGACTCTTATCCCCCTGTGGGGGGGGGGGGTCAGGGACCTCCTCCACACCATGTGGGCACTATTTTCCCCCTGGGGGTGTGTGGGGTCAGTGGTGCCCCATACACCTGCCACCTTCACCATGCCCTGGCTCCGGCAGTTCCCCCTGGACCGGCCCCATACACCCGGCAGCTTCACCCTTTCCCTGGCTCTGGCAGCCCCCACTCTGGCCCAGGGACAGTAGGGCCCCATACACCCGCCAGTGTCACCCTGCCCTGGCAGATTCCCCCCAGCCCCTGGCCCGGGGGCACCGAGCCTCATACACCTAGCGTCACTTTGCCCTGGCAGACCCCCCCAGCCCGGGGCTGGTGGGACCCCATACACCTGCCAGCATCACCCTGCCTGGCAGATCCCCCCCAGCCCGGGGCTGGCAGGGCCCCATACTTCACCCACCACGCCAGCTTCACCCTGCCCTAGCAGACCCCCCCTCAGCCTGGGGCCGGCGGGGCCCCATACACCCACCACACCAGCTTCACCCTGCCCTGGCAGCCCCCAGCCCCCCCGCTGGAGTCTGGAGCCTGGAGGGAGTGAGGGGCTCCTGAAGGATCTCATCTGCCCCCTGACCCTATACAGTACCTGAGCCTGATGATCAGCATCCATGCTGCCTGGGGCTGCCTTGCTTGATGCGGTGAGGTGGAGCCAGGCACTGTATGCGCCCGCCGGGGGGGGATGAGGCGTTTGGGGTAATGGCATCTGTGTCCTCTCCAGTCCAACTCCCGGCCTCACCTTGTTCTGGTGGGTCGGTGGGCGGAGATAGGTGGGCCCGGCCGATGGCCATGTGGCGTAGTGGCTGGCTGGGCATTGGGCAATGCTGCTGCTGGGCGGCCGCATACATTACTGGCAGGTGCCGACCGTCCAGTGGCAAGTAACTAAATACCGCCAACGCCAGGTGTGGTGGGCGGGCCGTGGTGGGTGGGTGTGTGAGCACTGGACCCGGACCCATTGAGAGTGACACACACAAGTAGTGAGAGCGGGTGGGCGGGCCGGGCGCTCCCATGTCCCGGGCCCCTGCCTCTGCACACATTCAGTCAGACTCCCTTCTAGCTGTGGGGGGCGGGCTCAGGGGCGGGCCCTGCTCCATGATGAACACAGCCACGCCCCCTACAGTCATGGCCGGGCCCCCCTCTCCCTCATGAAAATGGCCACGCCCCCTGCAGGGAAGCTCGGGGCTCCTCACTGGAGTCAGGCGCGTGACCCCCTGACGGCGGGCATGCACACAGCTATTTCTAGGATATGGGCTACAACTGTCACATTCCTTTTATTAAGCCACTCATGAATAATAGAGAATGCAAGAAGTGTCTTACCTGGGCCAAGGAGAAAGAGAACTGGACTGTTGCTCAGTGGTCCAAGTTTTTGTTTTTAGATTAAAGTACATTGTGCATTTAATTTACAAATCAAGCTCCAAGAATCTGGAGGAAGAGTGAAGCGGCCACAATCCAAGCTGCATGAGGTCTAGTGTGAAGTTTCCACAATCATTGATGGTTTAAGGAGCCATGTCATCTTCTCGTGTAGGTCCAATATGTTTTATCAAGACCAAAGTCAGCACTGCCGTCTACTAGGAAATTTTGGAGCACTTCATGCTTCCCTGTGCCGACAAGCTTTTTGGAGATGGAGATTTCATTTCCAGCAGGACTTGGCACCTGTCCACACTGCCAAAAGTACCAATACCTGGTATAATAAACACAGTATAACTGTGCCTTGATTGGCCAGCAAACTCGCCTTATCTAAACCAGATAGAGAATCTAGGAAGAAGATGAGAGACACTAGACCCAACAATGCAGATGATGAGCTGACGGCTGCTATTAAAGCAACCTTGGCCTCCTTAACATTTCAGCAGTGCCACAGGCTGATCACCTTCATGCCACATCTCATTGATACAGTAATTCAAGCAAAAGGAAACCCGACCAAGTAGTGAGTGAATTTAATCTACACTAGGGATGGGCGAATCTACTGGCTAGGACTCGTTACTCGGCGAGTAGTAAGGGACTCGCAGGACTCGGTACTCTGCGAGTTTCCCAGCGTTTACTCGCACGAGTCCAATGCAAATCAATTGCAAACGCTGACAAAACTAGGATTGCCATTGTTTGCATTAGACTCGGCTACTGTGCCAGTGATAGCAGGGAAACTCGCCAAGTAACTGCTGTTACTTTGCGAGCCGAGTCCAGCTATCTGCTCTGTGTGCAGGCTGCCGCAGCTCCAGGGTCCTAGAGCCCGCCTGCTCACAGAGATGATGTAGCAGTGCTGAGATTGTTCTCAGTCTGCTCATTCCCTGTGCATAGACATCTATATCTATGCACAGGGGATGTAGCAGAGAGGACATCGCGTTTTGGACTACGTCGGACGGAAGAGGATTTTTTTAATTAAAGATGGAGTCCCTAATGGCTTTTTTTTTTATTTCTAATAAAAAATTTTCTCTGTGTTGTGTTTTTTTTAAAACAATTTAATAGAAATTCATGACGATCATGTCTAATATTGGCGTGACCGCCATAAATTTCGGGCTTATACAAAAAAAAAAAAAGCCATTAGGGACTCCATCTTTAATTAAAAAAAATCCTCTTCCGTCCGACGCTGTCCAAAACGCGATGTCCTCTCTGCTCATCCCTGTGCATAGATATAGATGTCTATGCACAGGGAATGAGCAGACTGAGAACAATCTCAGCTCTGCTACATCAGGCAGCAGGCGAGCTCTAGGACCCTGGATCTGTGCGAGTTTCCCAGCGATTACAATTGCAAAGTAAACGAGTCCAATGCAAATAAATGACAAAACTAGGATTGCTTCAGGCTGAAGCTTCCGAGACACATCTGCGATTTGTAAATCTCACACTACTCGCTATTACTCGCTTCCCCATTCATTAACATTGGACTCGCTAGACTCGCAATGAGTAGCGAGTCCTGTGCTTGGACTCGCTAGAGTCAAGCGATTCCGAGTAATTTAGGATTCGCCCATCACTAATCTACACGCTTTTCTATAGTCAACATTTATTCTTATTTTCTGACATAATGAATTTTTGGTTTTCATTGGGCCATAATCATGAACATTAACAGAAAGAAACAAATAAGATAGATTACCCGGATTGTAATATATATCTACTAGCTGTGAGCCCGATGCAAATGCATCGGGATTCTAGAACGTGCGTTAATTAGATTATAGTAGCTATATTTTTTTTTTTTTTTTTATTTACATTTTTTTTGAATAACTTAATGTTATGAATATTTTATTTATTAGTTTTATTTTATTAGAATTAGTTAATGTTATGAATTTTTATATGGAATATTTTTTTTTATTATTTTATTATTGTAATTATGTATTATTTAATATTTTTAGAATATTATTTTTTTTTATTATACTTTTTGGGGGGGTGTGAATACTTTTTTGGGGTGTGTGAATACTTTTTGGGGGGTGTGAGGACTTTTTGGGGGGGTGTAAATACTTTTTGGGGGGTGTGAAGACTTTTTGGGGGGGTGTGAATACTTTTTGGGGGGGTGTGAATACTTTTTGGGGGGTGTGAGGACTTTTTGGGGGTGTGTGAATACTTTTTGGGGGGGTGTGAGGACTTTTTTGGGGGGGGTGAGGACTTTTTGGAGGGGTGTGAATACTTTTTTTGGGGGGGTGAATACTTTTTGGGGGTGTGTGAATACTTTTTGGAGGTGTGTGAATACTTTTTTGGGGGGTGTGAATACTTTTTGGGGGGGTGTGAATACTTTTTGGGGGGGTGTGAATACTTTTTGGGTGTGTGTGAATACTTTTTGGGGTGTGTGAATACTTTTTGGGGGTGTGTGAGGACTTTTTGGGGGGGTGTGAATACTTTTTGGGGGGTGTGAATACTTTTTGGGGGGGGGTGTGAATACTTTTTGGGGGGTTGTGAGGACTTTTTGGGGGTGTGTGAATACTTTTTGGGTGTGTGTGAATACTTTTTGGGGGGGTGTGAATACTTTTTGGGGGGTGTGAGGACTTTTTGGGGGTTGTGAGGACTTTTTGGGGGGGTGTGAGGATTTTTTGGGGGGTGTGAATACTTTTTGGGGGGGTGTGAATACTTTTTGGGGGTGTGTGAGGACTTTTTGGGGGGGTGTGAATACTTTTTGGGGGGGGTGTGAATACTTTTTGAGGGGGTGTGAATACTTTTTGGGGGTGTGTGAGGACTTTTTGGGGGGGGTGTGAATACTTTTTGGGGGGTGTGAATACTTTTTGGGGGTGTGAATACTTTTTGGGGGGGTGTGAGGACTTTTTGGGGGGTATGAATACTTTTCGGGGGGGTTGAGGACTTTTTGGGGGGTTGTGAGGACTTTTTGGGGGGGTGTGAATACTTTTTGGGGGTGTGTGAATACTTTTTTTGGGGGGTGAGGACTTTTTGGGGGGGGTGTGGTTGAGGTACTTTTTGGGGGGTGTGAATACTTTTTGGGGATGGACTTTTTGGGGGGTGTGTGAATACTTTTTTGGGTGGGATTGAGGACTTTTTGGGGGGTGTGTGAATACTTTTTTAGGGGGTGTGTGAATATTTTTGGGGGTGTGAATACTTTTTGGGGGGGTGTGATACTTTTTGGGGGTGTGAATACTTTTTGGGGGGGTGTGAGGGCTTTTTGGGGGGGTGTGAGGACTTTTTGGGGGGGTGTGAGACTTTTTGGGGGGTGTGAATACTTTTTGGGGGGTGTGAATACTTTTGTGGGGGGTGTGAGGACTTTTTGGGGGGGTGTGAATACTTTTTGGGGGGTGTGAAGACTTTTTGGGGGGGTGTGAATACTTTTTGTGGGGGTGTGAATACTTTTTGGGGGGGTGTAGGACTTTTTGGGGGGTGAGACTTTTTGGGGGTGTGTGAATACTTTTTGGGGGGTGTGAATACTTTTTGGGGGGTGTGATATACTGTTTGGGGGTGTGTGAATACTTTTTGGGGGTGTGTGAATACTTTTTGGGGTGTGTGAATACTTTTTGGGGGGGTGAATACTTTTTGGGGGGGTATAAATACTTTTTGGGGTGTGTGAATACTTTTGGGGGGGTGTGAATACTTTTTGGGGGTTGTGAGGACTTTTGGGGGGGTGAGGACTTTTTGGGGGGTGTGAATACTTTTTGGGGGGGTGTGAATACTTTTTGGGGGGTTGTGAATACTTTTTGGGGGGGTGTGAGACTTTTTGGGGGGGTGTGAATACTTTTTGGGGAGGTGTGAATACATTTTGGGGGGTGTGAATACTTTTTGGGGGGGTTTGAGGACTTTTTGGGGGGTGTGAATACTTTTTGGGGGGGTGTGAGGACTTTTTGGGGGGTGTGAATACTTTTTGGGGGGGTGTGAGGACTTTTTATTAGCATTAATAGCATTATTATTAGCATTAGAATATTTTTAAATTTTGTTAAATTTTTTTTAAGATTTTCGCGCCCGCACTTGCCGCAAGTGCAAAACCGCACTTGCCGCACCTGCCGCAAGTCCCCCTATACTTTCTATGGGGATTACTGCAACCGCGCCGCTAGTGTAACTGCATCTGCCGCGTATGCGGCAAACGCGGCACATGCAGTTACACTTGCGGCGCGGTTGCGGTAATCCCCATAGAAAGTACAGGGGGACTTGCGGCAAATGCGGTTTTGCACTTGCGGCAGGTGCGGCCGCGAAAAAAACCGCGGCTGACTGCGGTTTTTTTCGCGACCGCACTTGCCGCAAGTGCAAAACCGCACTTGCCGCACCTGCCGCAAGTCCCCCTATACTTTCTATGGGGATTACCGCAACCGCGCCGCAAGTGTAACCGCATCTGCCGCGTCCGCCGCATAACACTTGCGGCGCGGTTGCGGTAATCCCCATAGAAAGTATAGGGGGACTTGCGGCAGGTGCGGCAGCTGAGGTAGCGACTCGCAATGGCCTCGAGGCCATTGCTCGCGCTACACAGCGACTCGCAATGGATCCCCATAGAAAGTAGAGGGGGACTTGCGGCAGGTGCGACGGCTGAGGTAGCGACTCGCAATGGCCTCGTGGCCATTGCTCGCGCTACCTCAGCGGTAAATCGCTAACTTTGTGGCCGAGCCTCTGGTTCTATTTTCGGCCAGCGAATCGCAATGGCCGCTTCGCAGCCATTGCTCGCGCGTGGTGACGTCACATAGTGACAAAGCCACGGCGTTTTCGGGGTCCGACACGAAAATGCCTACGGCAATTATAGAGTAGATATATCTATATATCTATCCATATATGTATATATCTATATCTACGTTTTCAATAAAAGTTATAGCACTCAGGTCCTTTCTTGTGCAAAAGGGCTCTTTTTTATTGCAGCATGGTACACAGTGCGACGTTTCGGGTAATGGGTAATGTTACCCTTCCTCTAGCAAACCCTGGCTGTTCTGACCAGGGCTTTGTAATGAGGTGTACAATTCAAATTGTATTATTGAAATTGACACTGAAATGAACTGTGCACAGTCCGCACTTGTCCACCAGGGGGCATCAGTGGACTGTACAATCACAGAGGGTGGAAAGCCCCCACCATCTCTGTTGTTTACCCAGGAAGTGAGAGCAGAAAAACAGTGCAGATCCAGAGAGCGCAGCCAGGACAGACATAGGGCTCTTTTGCAGCCAGATTCTTGGGAAGAAATACCCTGTGAAGATCGTTGCTGCAACCCCCGGTCTGCAGGACCTTGCCTTACCGAGGGTCCCACTCAAATTCAGGACATTGCCTCCGGAATTCAGGACATTGCCACTGGATTACATGTGCAGGGGCTGTGACTGACATAAGGGAGCCATCTGTGCTACTGTGATCTCCCTTCTGCTCATCGGTTTGCCCCGAGACTGAGAGAGACTTCTGTGCTGCTGTGGGCTCCCGTCTGCTGCTCGGTGTGCCCTGAGACTGGGAGAGACTAACAAAGAAAGATTCTGTTACCTGCGGAAGGAGACCACAGAAGAAGACTGAGGAGTTTCCCCCTTCAGCGCTGCACCGGGACCCGTCATCGTGAGATCCCCAGGCCTGCTACGTGGGAGTGACACCTTCTTCTGTGATAGACTGGTACGTGATTTTAGGGAAAGTTAGGGAAAGATATCTCCATTGTTGTGTTTTTTCTTTGCTAGCTGCGTACCTGGAAGAAGTGAAGATCCAGAGACCCCACCATATACATGTGTGCAGCTAGATCAGTTGACTGTGTTATAGACATGTTTTACAGTAAAGAAATGTTACTACCGGTTTAAATCTGAGTATGGGGATTCTGTTGAGAAAGATCATACACACACACCCACGGCCTTACCACTGGTCGCTACATCTGGCGTAGTCGGCAGGATGTGTGATCAACAGAATCTCCTCCCGGTGGTAACTTATAACCGGACAGCTCCCCCGGCATCTATTGTCAAGCAGGTGAGGAAGTTTAACGGACGGAACTATCCTGTAACTGAATGGACCGAACAACTTAAGATAGTGGGGGAGATGTATAACATTGATCCTAAGACCTTAGCAGAAATGGCCATGCTAACATTAGAGGGGGAAGCGTGGACGACAGTCAGGCTGGAGACGGTTAGGGGCCGGCGTACGTTGGATGACTTGGTGCGGGTGCTGGAGAACACCTATGGGCCGACCACATATGTGGGAACATTACGGTATATGTTCTTCCGGCGTACGCAACTCGAGTCGGAGGACATCCCTCAATATGCCAACGCCCTCCAAGTACTGCTTGAACAAGCCTGCAGAAAAGAAGAACAGATAGCTAGTACGGGCGCCCCTGACCTGGTGTTGAGAGATCAATTCGTGACTGGATTAAGAGACCCGTACCTTAACCGCTCACTACAAGATCTACTCCGGATAAATCCGGCCCTTACATTCGCTGAGGTTAAGCAAGAAGCGATAGAACGTTCGAGAGGACCTGTCATGGAGGCCCAGACTTATACCGCGGCTTGCAGGTCCATAACTGGTATCAGAACCCTGAACAGTGACACGGAAGAACTGAAGCAGATGGTGGCAGAGTTGCAGAAACAGGTGTTGCAGGTCACCCTGGACCAACAGGCGGACAGGCAAGCGAGACAACAACCCAGCCGGCCGATGGGAAGATGCTGGACATGCGGTGATCCCCGCCATAGAGCAAACCGTTGCCCCCAGAACGTTCAAGTTCATCCACGGGCCGATATACCGGAACCAGCAAGTCATGCCCCACAACAGCGGCCACCTTTAAACTAGACGCCCCTGCCAAAGAGGCTCACTCGGCAGGGGAGGCCAAAGAGAGGGGTGTAGGAAAACAGAGCCAGCCACGGAACAAACTTGCATCAAACAGCCCCACCCTGGAAGTATTATTGGAAGGGACCGCCGTGCAAGGATTAATGGATACTGGGTCCCAGGTATCCACCATCTCCGAGCAGTTTTACGAAGAGTATCTGAAGCCGCGGGTTGCCTATGACCCTGATACTACTATCAAGATCAAAGCAGCCAATAATCTACCCATTCCGGTGACGGGAGTTGCCTGGATGAACACCGAAGTGTGTGGGCAAGATCTCGGGAAGAGAGGGATAATCGTGGTCAGGGAAGGCTGTGGATCAGAAACGCCCATGATTATTGGGATGAACATCTTGAAAGACCTGAATCTTGTGTTGGTTACCAAGAGGGGGCCCAAGTACTGGCAAGAAGTGACCACACATAGGGCCACCCGCCGAGCCTTCCAACAAGTGGTCCGGACCTGCAATCTCCAGCGAATGACAGAAAAACAACTGCCGCTAGCCACGATCACCGTACCCCGCCATACTAGGATAACTTTACCTGCTGAGAAGGAGACCGTTATCTCGCTACCCCTTAGCACCACAAGACAGCTCGAAGGCGTGGAGGTGCTGATTGAGCCGCGCACCCCGAAGGAAGGGAAGCTGAACCCCCTAGTTGCTCGAACGCTAGCCGTTGTGAGAAAGGGGAGGATTCCTGTCAGGCTGGGTAACACGGCTAACGTGAGCGTCGACCTAGAGGCTGGGACACAACTCGCCTGAGTTTACGCCCTAACCGAAGAGGTGAACCCTATGAACCCCCTCCAGTTTGCACCGTCTACAGAGGGAGATTGGACAGTGACGGTCTCTGCCATGGCCGCTGTCACGGGTGACGTCAACGCGGGGCGAGAACTACGAGAAAAGTGCCAGTTGGACATATCCCAATACTCCAACCAAGAAGTGTCCCAGGTGGAAGAGTTAATTCAAGAGCACCAGGCGTCCTTTGCCCGGCATGACACCGACTTTGGATGCACCCCCAGTATCAAGCACGAAATCCCCACAGGTGATACCGCTCCTATCCGTGAAAGGTACCGCCAAATACCTCCCCAACATTACCAAGAAGTGAAAAACCTCCTGAATTCCATGTTACATGCTGGAGTGGTACGAGAAAGCCAGAGCCCCTGGGCTGCACCAGTGGTGATAGTCAAGAAGAAAGACGGGTCCCTGAGGTTCTGCGTGGACTACCGCCGTTTGAATGCTTGCACCATCCGGGACTCATACCCTTTACCAAGGATCGAAGAATCCCTGACAGCCCTGAAGAAAGCTAAATATTTTTCGTCATTGGACCTGGTCAGCGGCTATTGGCAGGTACCTATGCACGAGAAAGATAGAGAAAAGACTGCTTTCATCCTACCCATGGGCCTGTACGAGTTCGACCGGATGCCCTTTGGCCTGAACAACGCGCCGGGGACCTTCCAGCGACTGATGGAGCGCTGCCTGGGGGACTTCAACTTCGACTTCACCCTCATTTACCTGGACGACATCGTAGTCTATTCGGCCACATTTGAAGAACACCTGCAACAGCTGGGCCGTGTGTTTCGTAGGTTGAGAGAACATGGCCTGAAGTTGAAACCCAGCAAGTGCCGTCTTCTGCAGCCCGAGATCAATTACCTGGGTCACCGGATCTCGGCCGAAGGTGTACAGCCGTCTTCGGAGAAAATAGCCGCCGTGCGGGACTGGCCACAGCCTACGAACGTCAGAGAGGTCCGGCCTTCCTGGGGTTGGCCGGTTACTACCGCCGGTTCGTGAGAAACTTCGCCCGGCTTGCTGCACCCTTGCACGAACTGCTTCGAGGGACCACCAACGGCCCCAGAGGACGACCCATCGGCTGGGGACCCAGCCAGGAAGAATCCTTCCAAGCCCTAAAGGGTGCCTTGACTTCACCTCCCATCCTTGCATTTGCAGACTACAATCTCCCTTTCCAACTACATACCGATGCCAGTCTACAGGGTCTAGGGGCAGTACTTTCACAAGTACAAGAAGGCAAGGAACGTGTCATAGCCTATGCCAGTCGATCCCTACACGAGGGCGAGAAGAACCCCACCAATTATAGCTCATTCCGGCTGGAGCTGTTGGCCCTAACGTGGGCTATGGCGGAGAAATTTGCGGGATACCTCACAGGGACGGAAGTACTGGTCCTGACCGACAACAACCCGTTGGCCCACTTAGAAAATGCAAAGCTCGGAATCATGGAGCAGCGTTGGATGGCTCGACTCTCTAAGTTCAACTACAAGATCAAATATAGGGCTGGAGCTGAGAATCAAAATGCGGACAGCCTGTCTAGAGTGTCATACCCCTTACTTACCAGAGACCGGGATGAAGAACTAGAAGGAGACGAGACGCCCGACTTTGCAAGGCTTGCCCAACAGATGATGGATTACTGCCAGTTCGTTGTGGGCAAAGTTGGAACTCCAGTGGGGGTCACACTGTGTCCCCAAGAGTTGTGCAGGCTCCAGGACCAGAACCCTGAATGGGCCCTACTCAAGCAATGGGTGAAGCAACATCAGAAGCCCTCCTCCGAAGCACGGTCACGACTGTCTACCGGAACCTTGACCCTGCTCAGCCAGTGGGACCGGCTGGTTCTGAGAGAAGAAGTACTATACCGGAAGGTTCTCTTGTCTCACATGCTGGAGGAATGCACACAAGTTGTAGTACCTGCCCAGTTAGCCCGTGAGATGGTGGCCGAAGCCCACAAAAGGAATGGACACTTCGGAGTAGATAAGACGTTTCGGTGGATTCAACAATCTATCTATTGTCCGGGGCTCCGCAAGCTGGTTGAAGACGTCTGCAGAACCTGTCGCACCTGTGAACTGCACAAGTCCACTGAACAGCGTGCACCTGTCCAGACGATTAAAACCTCCAGGCCTCTTGAGCTGTTGATGGTGGACTATCTGCTGATCGGGACGGCAAGCAGTGGCTATCAATACTGCCTAGTCATGGTGGACCACTTCACAAAATTCGCCGTCGTTGTTGCTACCAAGGACCAGACGGCCGAATCGGCTGCACAGGCCATCTGTCGACAGTTCATCCACGTCTATGGGTGTCCGGAGAGGTTGCACTCCGACCAGGGGGCTTGTTTCGAAGGCAGAGTCATCGAGGAGCTGCATCGGATGTATGGGATCCAGAAGTCGAGGACCACTCCTTACCATCCACAAGGGAACGGTGCATGTGAACGCTTTAACCGGACCCTACTCCAGCTGATCCGCACCTTGGCCGAAGATAAGAAAGATTGATGGCCCCAATTCCTTCCAGATCTAGTATGGGCCTACAACAACCAGGTCCACTCTGTGACTGGCTACACCCCACACACTCTTCTCTTTGGCCGCCCAGGAAAAGGGGTCCATGACCTGAACCTATTCCGCCCAGAAGAAGATGTCTGCCATAACTACCCCTCCTGGCTAAATGCTCACCGACAGAAGATGGAGACTGTACACCGGCTGGTGAGTCAACAAATCCGAGGCCAGGAACATGCTGACCCACTCCCCGTGCAAGAGAAACCCTTAAAGTTGGGACAGCTAGTCTTGCTCCGTATTAAGAAGCCTCAAGGGAAACTTCGAGCCAAGTGGGAGACTGAAGTCTACCGATTAATCGAACGCCCTTACCCCAATGGACATGTATACCGAGTGCAGGGTGAAGACAGCCGCAGCACCCGCACTGTGCACCGAAATATGTTGCGCCCCTGCCGCTCCCGGCCTGACTCCCCTCCCACAGTAACCGGAGGGGGTGACGCTGCCGACATGACTGACGTCACGGACATTTCTCAACAAAGAGATCACGTCGACTCTGAGACCGGTGACCCACCTACACAGACCAGTCCCTCTCCCGGAGTACTAACTGGAGTGGGGCGTAAAGACAGTGACGAGGAGGGGAACAACCGACCCTTGCGACGCACTGACCGCACCACTGCTGGGATCCCGCCCGGACGGTCTTACAGGGACCAGTATGTATGGCCCACTTCTCAACCGACCCCTGTGACAACTACAGTCATCGCCGCCTGGGAACCGACGGTAGTTGACAGGGACTGCCAACCTTTAAGTGGGGGGGTATGTAATGAGGTGTACAATTCAGATTGTATTATTGAAATTGACACTGAAATGAACTGTGCACAGTCCGCACTTGTCCACCAGGGGGCATCAGTGGACTGTACAATCACAGAGGGTGGAAAGCCCCCACCATCTCTGTTGTTTACCCAGGAAGTGAGAGCAGAAAAACAGTGCAGATCCGGGAGAGCGCAGCCAGGACAGACATAGGGCTCTTTTGCAGCCAGATTCTTGGGAAGAAATACCCTGTGAAGATCGTTGCTGCAACCCCCGGTCTGCAGGACCTTGCCTTACCGAGGGTCCCCCCCAAATCAGGACATTGCCTCCGGAATTCAGGACATTGCCACTGGATTACATGTGCAGGGGCTGTGACTGACATAAGGGAGCCATCTGTGCTACTGTGATCTCCCTTCTGCTCATCGGTTTGCCCCGAGACTGAGGGAGACTTCTGTGCTGCTGTGGGCTCCCGTCTGCTGCTCGGTGTGCCCTGAGATTGGGAGAGACTAACAAAGAAAGATTCTGTTACCTGCGGAAGGAGACCACAGAAGAAGACTGAGGAGTTTCCCCCTTCAGCGCTGCACCGGGACCCGTCATCGTGAGATCCCCAGGCCTGCTACGTGGGAGCGACACCTTCTTCTGTGATAGATTGGTACATGATTTTAGGGAAAGTTAGGGAAAGATATCTCCATTGTTGTGTTTTTTCTTTGCTAGCTGCGTACCCGGAAGAAGTGAAGATCCAGAGACCCCACCATATACATGTGTGCAGCTAGATCAGTTGACTGTGTTATAGACATGTTTTACAGTAAAGAAATGTTACTACCGGTTAAATCTGAGTATGGGGATTCTGTTGAGAAAGATCATACACACACACCCGCGGCCTTACCACTGGTCGCTACAGCTTTATACACTCACATTTGATTTTCCTCAATAAACATCATTTACCATATTTCACAAAGTACTCATTTTGCTGATAAAAACTAGCCATACATTTCCATTGTAAGTGACTAACATAGGGCTAACATTGTGATAATATTATATAATGTGCATTAAAAGTTCATCATTCTGCTCCAAATACTGTAATTAATAGATTCAAAGCTCAGCTGTTCTATACACATCCCTAATTACATTAAAATGTCTTATATGGTATAGTCACCACTCATCTGAGTGTATCCGGCCGCCATGACTATTGTCCTGTTCTCCTCATGGTTCTGGCATTGCGGAAGCGCTCTCTGCTCATGCGCCCGCTTTGTTGTTATGTAACTATTGCAGCCACTTGTTCCTGTCAGTGCTGATGGGCTTCCCTGCATCTGCGCGTTGGTTTGCAAGCCCAGGATCGTTCTATGCAGCGGTGAATGCGGCTATTTACATTACTTATCTACTCATAAACCTATACTAAGATCTAAAAGTGCGATTGTGCTAGTTAAATTGATCTATTCAGACCTTTATAAAGTGCAAAGTGCTTATCTTTTAACAACTTTAATAAAGTGCTCCTGTGGAGCCCCTCGGGACTGGGCACTCGGTGCCGGACCGGGTACTACTTGGGAATGTCACGGCGGTTCTGGTCCGGACCGTGTCCCGGGCCCGCACAATAAAATGGGGGGTTATTTACAGGGGATTTGTCACTCGTGACGCCACCCACTATATGCGGCCAGTAATGGGGCCGCAGCTGCTGCAGAACCTCCGGGGATGATGGGTTAGCAGCTTGGATGGAATAGTTCCTGTGGGCAGAACTGGGTTCCCCGGGGCAGCGGTAGAGGTAGTTAAAGTCTATGATGGTAATTGTAGGCTTTGCAGGACTTGGGAATGATGTAAAGATGGCTCCTGACAGGGTTAGGTGGAGAATTGACAGCTTTCCATACCTGAAATCAGACACAGACAACGTAGCAGGGTTCACCCGGGTTTACTTATCTTATTCTTCTGTCAAACAAGCACGGTACAATAGTTCTTTACAGCTTTACTTGATTGAATCCGGCCTATTGAACCCACTGCAGCCAGGTTATCTTTCCTAGACTCCTCTGTCCTTCTACGTGTCCTTTCAGGCTATTCCTCTCAGTGTTCATTCTCCTCAGGTGGATTGTGGAGCGGCAGCTCGGTCCCATCTGGTAGCTTTACCCTTAATTCTTTAAGCGGTAAGCCGGGTCCTATCTATGCTGCTGTGCTCGCCAATCTTAGGGTGGGAATATAGATCTGGAATCTGTATTCCCCGTCAGGTTGTCTGGGGCACCGGGTAAATCGTCAGTCCCCTTCAGAGCTGACACTCTGCTTTTAGCCAAACCACAGGTATCTCTATTTCTCAGAGATTACCGGGTCCCTTTCCTTCCCGTGTAACTTATTGGTATATTCAGGGAAGATTTCCTGTCAGTCAGTTGCTGTCTTCACTACTCCTCAGGACCTGATGGTACTGGTCCATAAAAATAAAATAAAAGGGAAATGTTTGAAGAATATGCAAGAAGTTCATACAGGATAGTCTCTGTAGGTACTGGGCTTTTTAACGTTGCATTAACTATGTACATTTTTTTACCGGGTTCAATTTATATTTACACAAACATATTTACATCTTACAGTTAATTTGACCTTTTAATCCCTGTACCTAGCTGGTAACTGCCCTCTGGTACTACGCTCGGATCTGCGTAAAACGGGTGTACTACTTGCATGTAGCCTATTGGTGCTGGTATGCATGTACCTATTTGTAGTGTTTGGTACTATGTTAAATGAAGATCTGACTGTAGGACTGGCAAGCTCACTGGGACCAGGAATTTGTTCTTCCTCTAATGGTTCTACTTCCAGTTCTTCAGGTCTTGGGACTTCTTCAGGTAACACGGGTTCTGGTGTTGGTTCCACCATTGAAGGGAATGCAATCATTGGTACGACAACTGCTCCATGGTAATTTGGCCATGTTTTAGGAAAATCTCCTAGTACCGTGTGGAATACTTCTTCTTTCTTTTCTTTAATAGGTTTAACCTGTACGGGTTCTGTTACTTCAGGTGTCTTCAGTGTTTCAGGACACAATTTTAGCTGATCACGAGATACGACTTGTGACGTTTTTCCTTCATCTTTGCTTATCAAACAGGTTTTAACATTGTCTAAGTTAGATGGTAAGACTGTGTATGGGACAGTTTTCCACTGATTATCCAGTTTGTCAGTGCGTCTCTTTCTCTTGAGAACTTGATCACCTTCTTGTAATGGCATTGCTTGAGCATGTTTGTTAAAAGTTTTCTCTTGTCTTGCTCTTGCTTGTTGTAGGTTTCTCTCTACACATCCTTGCACTTGTTGATACTGTTTCTGACGTTTAGTAATCCCAATCTGTTTCTTCTTCTATCTCTGTATCTGGTTTTTCAATTCCCATCTCTAGGTCAATTGGTAGCTTACCGGGTCTTGCACGCATAAGATACGCTGGAGTGCAGTTTGTAAAACTCACAGGGACATGGTTGTATAAGTCTACCAAATCAGGTAATTTATCTGGCCACTGGTTTCTTTCTGATTCTGGTAAGGTCTTTAACAGTTCGATTACGATATGATTCATTTTCTCGCATAGACTATTTGTTTGGGGATGATACGTTGTTGTGCGAATCTTCGTACAACCGTACATATCGCAGAATTCCTTGAATAGTTCTGATTCAAAAGCTGGACCTTGGTCTGCAAGGACTTGTTCTGGGTAACCATGTGGTCTACAGAAATGCGTCTGGAATGCTTTTGCTGCCGTCTTCGCTGTCAGATCTTTGACTGGTACCACCACTAAGAAGCGTGAGTAATGGTCCACGATGGTTAAGGTATAGACATAGCCTGACCGGCTTGGTGCAACTAGCTCGAGTGGCTGCTTGGTTACTATTGGTTGAAGCGGAGCTTTCTGTAGATCTTTCCTTCTGAGGTTGCATGCGGCACATCTTCTGCACCATAGTTCAATGGATTTTCTCATGCCAACCCAATAGAATCTGTCTCTTAGGATTGCTTCTAACTTCTTCCATCCGAAATGACCTGCGTTATCATGATAAGCTTCTAAGACCATTTGGGTGTCTCGCTTGGGCACGATTATCTGCCAGACCAGTTCATGCGTCTTGGGATTGGTAAATCGTCTACAGAGCTTCCCTTGGTTCAGAAACAACTTGCCTCTCTCTTTCCAGAGCTGTATGGTCTCAGCTGGGGCATTCTGATCCGGGTATGCACCTTGTCGCGTAAGCAGTTCTTTCACTAGCTTCACAGCTGGATCAGTATCTTGGGTTTCGGCCCATTCATAGTGTCTTAACGGGTTAAAGTTTACTTCTTGTTCTCTTTGGTAGATGCCGGGTTGATAATCTTCTACCTTTGAACGATTAAAGGCCGGTAGTTCAATCTCTTCCAACTCTTCCGGTTCCTCTTCCACGTCTCTCAGGTGTGGCATCCGGGATAAGGCATCTGCGTTCCCGTTCTTGCGGCCTGCTCTGTATTTGATGACAAAGTTGTAATTAGATAGCTGGGCTATCCATCGCTGCTCCAGAGCTCCTAATTTTGCTGTGTGTGGCCCTGCTGCTGCTTGTAGCTATGCTGCTGGCCCTGTCTCTGCTCACGGGTACCAATATGCTGGGCAACTTTAGTCCTCTGTGTCACTGACTCCTTCGTGTTGTTTTGCTATGGTGTGGTGAAGATGGTGGACCTTCACTATGCCGGTGTTTACTGTCCTGTCTGTCTCAGGCACAGCCTCGGATCCGGTATCCGTCTTAAGCGCCTCCCCGGGATCAAGCTTTTGGGGTAACTCTTTATCCCGGGTATGTTCCTCTGTTAATCTGTCTCCTTTCCTCAGACCTCTCAGGACCTCCACTGCTACTTGGCTCAGCTCCTGAGGTAAACTCAACTGCAGACTAGACTCTCCTCTGAACTGAACTAACTGTCACTCTTGTTTTGTGGTAAACAACTTTAGCTCCTCCCACTAGTGCAGGTGCCAGCTAAGCTCCTCCCACTTTCTAGTGTAGTGTTGTGTGGGGATTGAACCTGTGTTGTTTCTGTGGCATATTAACCCTTGGGGTGCCACACTCCTCTTTTATTTCTATACTAATAGGGAATAGCACCTCTCAGAGAGAGAACATAGTATTGAAAACTTGATAAAAAAAAGTTCAGACAGAGAGGTTACACCCAAAAATTCTTGGAGCAACAAAGGAAATGTGAGTGAAAAGAAAGGAATAAGGAGAATAAGATCAATAGACTCCCGGTAGTGACAGCCTACACAGAGGAGTCATATGCCATTAAAGAAATCATTAAGAATAACTGGCGAATCTTGGCGAATGGATTACTAGATGTAGAAGAATTTAAGGTTCCCCCCTTTTTTCATTTAGAAGAGGTAGTAATTTAAAGAACAAATTAGTGAAATCACATATTGGGAGCCTGAAGAAGGAGATTCAAACAACATTGACAGGTAAACAGAGAGTGAGATGCTACCCATGTGTGGGTTGTGTGAATTGCAGTTATATGAAAAAGGGGAATAGCTTTACCCATAAAGGGAAAAAGTATGACCTAAAACATTTCTTTACATGCAGATCAGATCATGTCATTTACATCCTTGAATGCCCATGTGAATTATGTTATGTAGGTGAAACATCACTCAAATTCAGGATAAGATTAAACCAGCATAGATATAGTATAAGGAAGAAAATAGGAAATTTACCAGTACCTAAGCATTTCACGGAGGCGAGACACACAGAAAGTGATCTCAAATGTATGGTGATGGATGTGATCCCACAACCCAGGAGAGGCGGTGACAGAATAAAAATGTTAAAGGAAAGGGAACTTAGGTGGATAAAAGAATTGGGAACCTTGAAACTGGAGGGACTAAATGTTGAATATAAATTGAATGTGACCACTTAGTATTGGATGTGTTTTGACTCTGATTGTAATATTACCCGTAAGGATAATACATTATTGGTGTATGGTTTTAATCACAAGTACTGATATGTTTGGGATATTAAAATATGTTCTCTTCTGTTTTTATATAGAAAAAGGGCCAAGTATGAATAATCGAACTGGCCCACCGTGAAAGCTCCAGACATCCAGGAGTGAAGTAAAGTATGAGAAAGTGTCTTGAGCGTCCCACCATGGGTGTGATGTAAGGTGACGTAGTGACTAATCCTGTTTCTCCAAGACGGTATAGGTTGCTTAATATAGGCTATTGGTTTTTAAAGAGAAATGTGTATATATCTATATATAGAAAAAAGGTTTAGGGATTTATGTTATAAATGAACACTAAGTCACTCTTATAAAAGGGATTATAGCTGAAATTGCTGACCCGTTGAATTCTGAAAAAAAAAATGAAGAGAGGACTAGAAGGGGTTAATTCCCTGAGTCACAACATAAAAAATGGAGTCATGGAAACCTCGAAAATTGGATGGAGGTCTGTATTTGTCAGAATGAGAGTCGTGTATGAGAGAGAGGTGCTAATCCCTATTAGTATAGAAATAAAAGAGGAGCACTTTATTAAAGTTGTTAAAAGATAAGCACTATGCACTTTATAATGTGCATTAAAAGTTCATCATTCTGCTCCAAATACTGTAATTAATAGATTCAAAGCTCAACTGTACATACATATACATCCCTAATTACATTAAAATGTCTTATATGGTACAGTCACCACTCATCTGAGAGTATCCGGCCACCATGACTATTGTCCTGTTCTCCTCATGGCTCTGGCGTTGCGGAAGCGCTCTCTGCTCATGCGCCCGCTTTGAGGAGAACTTTATTAAAGTTGTTAAAAGATAAGCACTTTGCACTTTATAAAGGTCTGAATAGATCAATTTAACTAGCACAATCGCACTTTTAGATCTTAGTATAGGTTTATGAGTAGATAAGTAATGTAAATAGCCACATTCACCGCTGCATAGAACGATCCTGGGCTTGCAAACCAACGCGCAGATGCAGGGAAGCCCATCAGCACTGACAGGAACAAGTGGCTACAATAGTAACATAACAACAAAGCGGGCGCATGAGCAGAGAGCGCTTCCGCAATGCCAGAACCATGAGGAGAACAGGACAATAGTCATGGCGGCCGGATACACTCAGATGAGTGGTGACTATACCATATAAGACATTTTAATGTAATTAGGGATGTGTATAGAACAGCTGAGCTTTGAATCTATTAATTACAGTATTTGGAGCAGAATGATGAACTTTTAATGCACATTATCTAATATTATCACAATGTTAGCCCTATGTGAGTCACTTACAATGGAAATGTATGGCTAGTTTTTATCAGCAAAATGAGTACTTTGTGAAATATGGTAAATGATGTTTATTGAGGAAAATCAAATGTGAGTGTATAAAGCCCTGGTCAGAACAGCCAGGGTTTGCTAGAGGAAGGGTAACATTACCCATTACCCGAAACGTCGCACTGTGTACCATGCTGCAATAAAAAAGAGCCCTTTTGCACAAGAAAGGACCTGAGTGCGGCAACTTTATTTGGAATCATATGTATTGGGAGCTGGAAGTGGACAGCTTTAGTTGCCGAGACCTTATTGAAGCATGGTGCTGCCCTACATTTTTGAAGTATATATATATATATATATATATATATATATATATATATATATAATTATAAAAAGAGAAAATGGAACAGCACAATAATATACTCATCCGCGGTGCAAGTCCTGTGTATTAGTGTCCAAACCAATTCAAATAAATCAAGGAAAACAGGCAGCACTCCAGTTCAGGTGAATAAAGGGTCTGTTTTTTATTCAGAGCCCATGTGGCACGACGTTTCGGTGCACTAGGCACCTTTCTCAAGTACAGAGTGCAGGCATACACAGTGGGTTTATATAGCTCACAAATTTACATAATTAACATTAATTAATTAAGACAATAACGATAAAACATCCATAAAATCATTATTGATTTGTGTACAAATAAACTGACATATACATATATAAAGTGCAATCATATAGGTGCTATTAGTACATATAAAAGTGCTACGTTGCTGTAATAAAAGACTTCAATCCCTTAATAAGGTGCAGATTTGATCACAAGTGCACCTGTGTGAAGATAAGAACATTAGCATTAGTATAACATATGGGACTCACAGTAACGTTGTACAAGCAGAGCTGCCTCCATTAGCCTCCATTTCCTCATTGTGACATGTGATTCCAGCTCTGTACCTCATTTGCCAAGATCGCCGCCCTCTACTATTGGATATGGCCGTGCATGCTCAGTATAACCTGTATATAATTATATAATTATATATATTTATATATATATATATATATATATATATATATATATATACACAGTATATATATATATATATATATATTTATATATATATACTAGCTGTAGTACCCGGCTACACCTGGGTTAATAAATAACTGATGTTGGCTATAACAAAGTAGAATTTGAATATGTCATATTAATGATCTTTAGGAAAATAGAGGCTGAGCTATGATTGATTGCTATAGGCAGCCTAATAAATCTACAGCCAGCAGTAAACCCTCCCCCTGGCCGGGCATTATATGTTACCTCACATATACACATAATAGACAGCTCATGTGACTGACATCTGCCTTAATTCCCTATATGGCACATGTGTTGCACATTGGCTGTTTTTAATCAGATGTTTATGTTTGGAAATTAAAGATAGCACACGTATGAGGCGAGTTGTGTGAGGTGATTTGTGCACATCTGTGTCTGTCTGTGTGGTGTGTGTGTCCCTGGGGTGTGTGTATGTGTGTGTCCCTGTAGGGTGAGTGTATGTGTCCCTATAGGGTGTGTATGTGTGTGTCTCCCTGTGTGGGGGGTGTCTGTGTGGGGTGTGTGTGTCTCTGTGTTGTGTGCCTCTTTGTGGTGTGTGTGTGTCCCTATAGTGAAAAGGAGGAAAGAACCAGAAAGCATGTACAAATGACCGGGATCAGAGAAACAGACCAATAATTCAAAAGATTTGTAAATCTTTATTAACAATAATACAGAGAAATATGAGCAAAAAACACAAACAGAATAAAAACACTTAAAATGTGTGATGGACAACCACCAACACAGCAATGACTATGGCCCCAGATGTCATCAGAATAGCTGTATCATGAGACCCAAACATGGGTTTAAATATTTGATTAGGACCCGCTGGTGACTAGACTTACAGGAAGGCAAGCCTGCTGACATGAAAGAGTGAAAAAAACAAGAGATTCCAGGAAAATATAGGTGGCATTGATCAAAAAACAAGAAAATCATAGATAGCAATCATCAAACCCAGTTGAAAGATAATGCAGCTCAGCTAATATTGAATCAGAATATATTGCACCAATGTACAAAACAGTGAGATGCGACTCATAGACTCCTGTGATAAAGTATAGTACAGGGACCTAATGTCCCTTATGGAGTAACAAGAATGAAAAAAGTCACAAATGCAATAATGTCAGTCCTGCCTAAGAGCTAATTGAGGGCAAAAGCTCTGAGGTCAGTAACACAGGTCTAGGAGAGCACACCATAAACTGGAATGGTCAGTTCAGTTAATGCTGAGGCATCAAAAATCATTCACCTGGGTGAGAAAACATGAAGGATAAACAAAAAAAGTCAGAACAATGCAATACCAATGCCTGGAAAAAAGTCAAAGATAAGTTATAGTCACCATAGCAGGTCAGGAGACCGGGGCACATAGCAGCAGGGACCGACGCGTATCGCCGCTCTAAAACAACGGCTTCATCCTCGGGAAGCTGTGGGAGGAAGTGTTAGTTCTGCCCATATATATAGTGCTATCTGTAATCATGATAAAGGTCACCTGTGTCTGCATGTGTGCAGTCTCTGGCCGTCAGGCCGGATGTGACATATTGTAACTTAGAAGGAGGTGGGCGGGCAAATAGTGCTAAAAGTAAACAGAGCCTTAGCTCAGGACACAGCGTCTAGTTGCCTAGAAACATCAGGCAACTGCACAGTTGAGACTGCAATCAAGATCTATGTAAGAGGAGGGGGGAGCAGCTCCGAGGGGAGAGATTAGTGACATGGTGATTTGCAAAGCAAACCACTGTCACAAAGACCGGCCGGTCTTTTAGACATTGTGTAAGAAAAAAAACCCCACTAAAGAGGTTGAGAAGCAGACTGTGCATGGGGATGCACTAATTGTAGTGAAACTAGAGTCTGTAAGGCCCAAAGAAAGCAAGCCAAAAGGACAAACTACCTATAGTAACCTAAAAGGAGGAAAAAGTAGGACAAAACATGTCAGAAACAACATTTGAAATCCAAATTGATAAACATATAGAAAATATATTGCGGAGCCGTGAACCTTGGAGAAAAGCTCAACAAGGATGCTGCGCAGTAAATAGACCTGGAAGCAATGGTGTACTAGTGCAAAGCAGACCCGCAGAGGATAATATCAGCACAGAAGGGGCAGTTCTTTCAGCTCAAACGTAATTGCTCTGAAGAAACAACCTTCCGTGTGGAGGCGAAAGATCTTTCCTTACGTTTTCAAAAAAGGGGTTACCCAAGAAAAGTTATTTCTCAGGCTTTCAAGTCTACAGTGGATACAGACAGAGAGGTCCTTTTGAGGGCAAAGCGTAAACTAGCACCCGAGTTTTTGAGTGTCATTACGACATTCAATAACCACTGGGGAGACATGTCCAAGACCCTCAATTGGAACTGGCCAATTTTGACCAGCGATCCAAAGATTGAGCTCCTTGTGGGATCTAAGCCCAAACTGGTGGCCAGGAGAGCCAGAAATCTTAAGGACACACTGACGACCAGCCATTTTTGCAGACCAGTCACCCCTCTGGGTAGGGGCACTAGACTCAATGGCACCTACCCTTGCGGGGAGTGTAACATCTGCCAGCTTACTGTGGCATCCAGGGAAATGGTCACGGGTACCCCAGCAGGACGAATCTTGACCAACCATTACGCTAATTGTAAAACTCGTAATGTTGTATATGTCTTACTCTGCAGTTGTCCGAAAGTCTACGTTGGCATTACTATGCAAGAGCTTAGAAAGAGAATCCAGCATCATATCTCGAACATTACTTGTGCTTCTGCACACCTAGAACGAGGTAAGTCCATCAGCTCCGTAGCTAAGCACTTCCTCAATCACCATGATTGCTCACCTCGTGGGATAAAGGTTATTGTCGTTGATAGGGTACTAACTAATATCAGGAGACCTTCGGTCATGGATGCATTACTGAGAAAGGAAACACGATGGATTTATACGCTTCAGAGTTTGGCCCCCAAAGGACTAAATGAGGAGATGCTCTTCACGGGCTTCTATAAGAAGTAATGAGATGCACTTTTCTTCCTGCCTTACATCGTATTTTGTGTTCCACAGAAACTGAAATCCCGAATATACTCCATCACTGCCTTTTTTGTAATTGGACGAATAATGAGGATTCCCCTTTTCTGCCACACTGACCCTGGACCCTCAGGTGTTCCTTGGATGAACCAATTTAACTTTTCTACTCAGTATGGAAATGGGCCACTCTGGATTATCTATCAGTCGATCAGTCTGGACTTCTGTATCCAAGGGCGACATGGACTATTCTGTGCTGATATTATCCTCTGCGGGTCTGCTTTGCACTAGTACACCATTGCTTCCAGGTCTATTTACTGCGCAGCATCCTTGTTGAGCTTTTCTCCAAGGTTCACGGCTCCGCAATATATTTTCTATATGTTTATCAATTTGGATTTCAAATGTTGTTTCTGACATGTTTTGTCCTACTTTTTCCTCCTTTTAGGTTACTATAGGTAGTTTGTCCTTTTGGCTTGCTTTCTTTGGGCCTTACAGACTCTAGTTTCACTACAATTAGTGCATCCCCATGCACAGTCTGCTTCTCAACCTCTTTAGTGGTTTTTTTTTTCTTACACAATGTCTAAAAGACCGGCCGGTCTTTGTGACAGTGGTTTGCTTTGCAAATCACCATGTCACTAATCTCTCCCCTCGGAGCTGCTCCCCCCTCCTCTCACATAGATCTTGATTGCAGTCTCAACTGTGCAGTTGCCTGATGTTTCTAGGCAACTAGACGCTGTGTCCTGAGCTAAGGCTCTGTTTACTTTTAGCACTATTTGCCCGCCCACCTCCTTCTAAGTTACAATATGTCACATCCGGCCTGACGGCCAGAGACTGCACACATGCAGACACAGGTGACCTTTATCATGATTACAGATAGCATTATATATATGGGCAGAACTAACACTTCCTCCCACAGCTTCCCGAGGATGAAGCCGTTGTTTTAGAGCGGCGATACGCGTCGGTCCCTGCTGCTATGTGCCCCGGTCTCCTGACCTGCTATGGTGACTATAACTTATCTTTGACTTTTTTCCAGGCATTGGTATTGCATTGTCCTGACTTTTTTTGTTTATCCTTCATGTCTTCTCACCCTGCTCACAGGTGAATGATTTTTGATGCCTCAGCATTAACTGAACTGACCATTCCAGTTTATGGTGTGCTCTCCTAGACCTGTGTTACTGACCTCAGAGCTTTTGCCCTCAATTAGCTCTTAGGCAGGACTGACATTATTGCATTTGTGACTTTTTTCATTCTTGTTACTCCATAAGGGACATTAGGTCCCTGTACTATACTTTATCACAGGAGTCTGTGAGTCGCATCTCACTGTTTTGTACATTGGTGCAATATATTCTGATTCAATATTAGCTGAGCTGCATTATCTTTCAACTGGGTTTGATGATTGCTATCTATGATTTTCTTGTTTTTTGATCAATGCCACCTATATTTTCCTGGAATCTCTTGTTTTTTTCACTCTTTCATGTCAGCAGGCTTGCCTTCCTGTAAGTCTAGTCACCAGCGGGTCCTAATCAAATATTTAAACCCATGTTTGGGTCTCATGATACAGCTATTCTGATGACATCTGGGGCCATAGTCATCGCTGTGTTGGTGGTTGTCCATCACACATTTTAAGTGTTTTTATTCTGTTTGTGTTTTTTGCTCATATTTCTCTGTATTATTGTTAATAAAGATTTACAAATTTTTTGAATTATTGGTCTGTTTCTCTGATCCCGGTCATTTGTACATGCTTTCTGGTTCTTTTCTCCTTTTCATTATTGGTGTATAGCATGTGACTGGTGGATCGCCTTCTAGTGCCACTCTAACACATTTCTTTGCCATGTGTCCCTATAGGGTGGCTCTGTGTGTGTGTCCCTGTGGGTGGGTCTGTGTGGTGTGTGTGTCTGTGTTGTGTGTGTCTCTTTGTGGTGTGTGTGTGTGTGTGTCTGTGGGGTGAGTGCATGTGTCGCTATAGGGTGTGTATGTATCCCCGTGGGGGTTTGTGTCTCTGTGTTGTGTGTTTCTCTTTGTGGTGTGTGTGTTTTGTTCGGGTGCATGGTGAGTATCCAATGTTGGGGCTGCACCTTAGCAACTATACACTTGCTGTTACTCTTTGTGTGCGTGTGGTGTGTATACATGTCCCCGTGCGTGGTGAATATCTCATGTTGGGGCCCCACCTTAGTGACTATATGCTGGTATGTGCTGTTAGTCTTTGGAGCTATCATTAAGCCCCTCTCATTCACAACTGTCAACTGGTAACTGTCACTTTTTCCCCATTATGTAGATAGGGGCTAAATTGTTTGGTGAATTGGAATGCGCAGGGTTAAAATTTCGCCTCACAACATAGCCTATGATGCTCCCGGGTCCAGACATGTGACTGTGCAAAATTTTGTGGCTATAGTTGACAGCTGTCGATTTTCCTCCAACACTTTTCCATTCACTTTTTCCCCATTATGTAGATAGGGGCAAAATTGTTTGGTGAACTGGAACGCGCAGGGTTAAAATTTCGCCTTACAACATGGCCTATGACGCTCTCGGGGTCCAGATGTGTGACTGCAACATTTTGTGGCTGTAGTTGTGACGGTGTAGATGCCAATCCCGGATATACACACATACATACATACATACACAGATACACACATTCAGCTTTATATATTATATATATATATATATATATATATATATATATATATATATATATATATAAAAAAGAGAAAAACGAAACAGCACAGTTGTACACAGCGGGTGCAAGGCCCTCCTACCACTTCACCGGTAATTATAGAGATGAAAAAATGAAAGGCAGCACTTCCATCAAATTGCCCATGTGGATTTTATTCGTCCTAGGACTGCGACGTTTCGGCACCCAGCCTTTCTCAAGCAGTCTCACTGCTTGAGAAAGGCTGGGTGCCGAAACGTCGCAGTCCTAGGACGAATAAAATCCACATGGGCAATTTGATGGAAGTGCTGCCTTTCATTTTTTCATCTCTCTCTCTCTATATATATATATATATATATATATATACATATATAAATACATGACTGCCAGTTGGGCGCTGTATGCAAATCCCTTAAAGCACAGCTGCAATTTCACCTGTGCAGGCATAGTTTGTGGCCGCAGGCCACAAACTGTGCCTCCGCAAGTGACAGACACATCACTGCTATTTTGACAGGAGATCTGCGGCGCTCGCCCACTACTGATCTTCAGGTAGAATAGAAGTGAGCGGCGGGCCGCTAGGAGATCAGCCACACTCGCCGCTGATCTCCTGGTGGTACCAGCCGCTCATCTCCCGCCACCAGGAGGTAAACGGTGCCCCAGCCAGAGATGTAGTAGGGGACACTGACTGGTATCCAGGCACCCATAGCAGAGCACTACACCACTCCAGGTCAGGGTTAGGGCAAAATTGCTTCTAAGGGAGAACACAGTCCCTGATCCTATCTGGATAGAAGGAACCAAAGTAGAGGGGATGGGTGGAGAGCAGAGTTTAGGGGAGCACCCAGGAGGAAGTGAAGTCAGGGAGGATACACGTTAGTGATGCAGGACACGTGACAGGTAGTATAAAAGGACAAGGGAAAGATATAGAAAATATTTGGTGGGTGGCTGGCAAGAGCGGAAGGAGTTTATGAGGGCCAGAGTGTCTGTCAGAGAAGGACAACATCTAGAAAGAGACGTCCTGAGGACTGTAGCTGGTGGGAGCTTGTCCTAAAACTGGAGAAAGGAGTTGAGAGAAAGAGAGAGGGTGCTCCAGAAGACATAAGGGGTCCCAGGGGACTGGGTAGTGAGCAATCCACGCCGGGGAACCCGCATCCACACGGACTAAGACTGTGTGAGGTGACCAGGCCGCAGTGTAGAGGGACCGGACTTAAGACAAGTGGAGAAGACCAGGCTCAGCTAGAAACCCGGATGCTACGGTATCTCCAAGTTCCACAGCCGAAACAGCGCACATCTGCCGAAAAGGTGACCACGTAGGGTCAGGGGACTGGCACCTGAGAGACCCCACGAAGGCCCTCAGCCACTGGCTTGGGGCACTTTGTGAGCAAGGCGCAGGGCAGGAGGGTGAAGCAAGTGCAGAAGAAGAGTCAACTGTGAAAGAACAGTAACAGAAAAGGGTACCGGTTAAGGACCACCAAGTTACCTGGGAGTTAGCTGCATCCCCTTCTCCACCTCCAAGGACTCAGCACTCCACCGGATGTTGCAATGGTGGCCACTACTGTAACCGTGAACGACAAAGCCGTGAGTAAACATATTGAGACTGCACCCCGCTGTGTTTGTGACTTTCTTGCTGCGACCCTGCGCTGTAACACCACCATCACCAGCTCACTAAGTAGCATTTGCTGTCCTGGGGGTCAGCCCTACCCGTGGAGGGCTTTCCAACTAAGCTGCCTGACCATCAACCCCAGTGGAACTGTGTAGCAGCGGCGGGCATCATTAGCCGCAACTCGCGGGTGGCGTCATGTGAACAAGAATCCCCAAGTCTGGTACTCCTCTCCTTAAAGACACCTTCCCTCACCACCGCTCCCCAAAGAAATTCTCCATTCCCTTTTGATTGACAGCTCTGGGGCCACAGACCGGGTCACACCGCCGTGACATCCCAAAAGCAACGTCCACCGGCCCGGCTCCGAGTACCCCACGGCCCCCACAGGGCGAGTTCTGTACATTTTCATTTTCAGTGCACCTTTAATTGCAATAATTTACATATTTATCAATGAATAAAAAAAAACATCATAAATACAAAACAGTTTAAAATAAAGTTCAGTGTTTATTGACATTGCATGGATGTGTCACTGTTACAGTTAATATTTTATAGCTTGTTTTGCTTTTCATTTAAACAATTTATAGATATAGATTTACCTTTAATATCTGTTTTTTGTATGTTCAGTCTAGGCTCTACTTGTACAAGCAATATGACAGGATATAGGTAAGCTGATTCTAAGAAACTGCTTAAGGCTTGTGTACGGTGTTCATTTTAGGACATGGTCATTTATCGAAGTCAAAGTCAAAAAAAGCTGTTCCTGATGGTTGATTATGACTTTGACTTGGACAAATGACCTTACTAAATGACTTTGACTTTGATAAATGACTCTGACTTTGATAAATGACTCTGACTTTGATAAATGACTTTGACTTCGATAAATGACTTTGACTTCCATAAATGACTTTGACTCTGACTTTGATAAATGACTTTGACTATGACTCTGACTTTGAGAAATGACTTTGGCTTCGATAAATGACTTTGACTCTGACTTTGATAAATGACTTTGACAAATGACTTTGACAAATGACTTTGACAAATGACGTTGACAAATGACTTTGACTATGACTTTGATAAATGACTTTGACTTTGATAAATGACTTTGACTATGACTTTGATAAATGACTATGACTTTGATAAATGACTCTGACTTTGATAAATGAGTTTGACTGTGACTTTGATAAATGACTTTGACTTTGATAAATGACTTTGACTTTGGTAAATGACTTTGACTATGACTTTGATAAATGACTTTGACTATGACTTTGATAAATGACTTTGACTATGACTTTGATAAATGACATTGACTTTGATAAATGACTCTGACTTTGTGAAATGACTTTGACTTTGAAAAAATTTGATAAATTACTTTGACAAATGATACTTCACTTCTCAAACATCAAATTATGATTTATCACTATATCATGTGTCTATTCACTAATATAATGTATTTAAAAAAAAATTCTACAGTGGGTCCATTATGGATTAGAACCATCAACGCTCACTTCCAAAGGCTAAAAGCTTATCCACTAGCCCATGAAGCCAGCTACTATAACAGTCTGATCTTTTTAGACTAAGATAAATAACCTGCACACAGCCTGTGTGCAGACATTTTGTGACTATCATGTCTGAGAGCTTCTGAGTTATCGTGGTCACACTCAAAGTCAGACCTCACTTTCATTTCTCATGGAAGTTAGCAGCATAATCAAACTACAAATCCCCAAGCAGTGCCAATGTTTCCTAGTTTGTTTTTCTTAAGTTATTATAGTTAATAATATTAATATTATCATCTGAAACAAAAATAATGTAAAAAAAATGTTTCCTTTGAAACACTAATTACTGTATTTACCATTGTCTGTAAATTTCTATAATTGTTTACGAATTAATTTAACATTATATAATAATAATATGTTTACCACTGACTGTACATTTGTATAACTTTTTAGGAAACTGTTTAAGAAAATATAATAATAAAAATGATTATTATTATTATTATTATTATTAAATAATTAATAATCCACTACATCGATTTGAACACCAAAGATGCAGACCTGCAAACATTTTAATTTATCACTATATTTTATGTCTATTGACTACCATAATTTATTAAAAACAAATAATCTATAGGAGGTCCAGCAGGGATTTGAACCAGCAACGCTGGATTTCCAAAGGCAAAATGCTTTTCCACCAGACCACCAAACCAACTGTTACAAGGCAGAGATTTTGTTCGCCTAAGAAAATGAACATCTAGGCAGCCTGTTTGCAACCTTAGTCTGACCACGACAAATGACTTCTCAAATATCGCTCTCAAAGTCAGAATCACTTCTGAAAATCACATGACCTCAATGTGTCACAGAGGCTTGCCAGTGTAAAGAAGGTTCACATCCCCAAGCAGGAGCAGGAGTTTCTAATTATTTTTTTTTTTTTTTTTTAAAGGTATTATTGTTTTAATTATTATTATTCTTAGTATTATTATACTTTCCAACAAAAAAAATGTACAAGAACAAAGTGTTGACTTTGTGTTTCATTCTCATACCTGAGTATGATAAATCACTTTCACAGATGACACTTCACTTCTCACACATAAAAATGAAAATATTATTTCCATACACAAAAGCTTTAACCCCTTTTTTCAGTGTGGTCTGACACAATGGACCTTGCTTTATTTAAAACCCACATTTCAACAATTTTTATACCATGATTTGTTTTCAAATAACAACAATAACTTAATGATAAACAAATTACATGTCCTGAACTGCACATTTTAACCCCAAAGTCTACAACACAAAGCCCATTCCCCATCCACCACTAAACTATAGGCACTTAATAGAGGCAGACACATCTTTTCATTGCTTATATGCCTTTCAATGCAGACATAAACTGTTCTGTGATCTAATTGTATGATTTTCACACGACACAATGATATCTCTGTAAAATACACATCAAGATCATCATATTTTTTGCACCTAGTCTGCACATTTGGTCTCTTCAGCAAACAAAACCAGTGAAGTTATTCATCTAACTGAGTGGCCTAATGGTTAAGGCTCCTGCCTCTGGTGCAAGTGAGACCTCCTGCACCTTGGGTTCAAATCCCCCATACTTACTTTAATTATTATTTTATATATATTTTTTGTCTTCTAAATTTGGTTGTTTAATACACAATTTACACTAATGTTTTATTTGTAGTTTCTTAGATTATAATAATCATCATAACATAGTAATGATTGGTTTCTGCCATGTTGTCCATTTACAGGCTAAATGAATGGAAGGCAGTCATTTACTACTTATCTATTTCCAAGTGTCTGTACATTTTAACAATTTATTATCAAAGGTTCTAAACCAATTACTTATTATTTATTTCCTAGAAAATGTCGTTTGCCATCTCCCCAAAACTAGCTGCATTTTATTAAGCTGTACAGTTGTGACTTCACTAGTGCACTGAGTGTCAGGCTTGAGTCTCCTGTAGCAGCAGGAAGACACATTAAGGGCGTGTCTTATTCTTGGATTCTGCGGGGGATGTATGTGAATGTGGTCACTGCCTCGCAGATCTGCGGGGGATGGATGTGAATGTGGTCACTGCCTCACAGATCTGCGGGGGATGTATGTGAATGTGGTCACTGCCTCACAGATCTGCGGGGGATGGATGTGAATGTGGTCACTGACTCACAGATCTGCGGGGGATGTATGTGAATGTGGTCACTGCCTCACAGATCTGCGGGGGATGTATGTGAATGTGGTCACTGCCTCACAGATCTGCGGGGGATGTATGTGAATGTGGTCACTGCCTCACAGATCTGCGGAGGATGTATGTGAATGTGGTCACTGACTCACAGATCTGCGGAGGATGTATGTGAATGTGGTCACTGCCTCACAGATCTGCGGGGGATGTATGTGAATGTGGTCACTGCCTCACAGATCTGCGGGGGATGTATGTGAATGTGGTCACTGCCTCACAGATCTGCGGGGGATGGATGTGAATGTGGTCACTGCCTCACAGATCTGCGGGGGATGTATGTGAATGTGGTCACTGCCTCACAGATCTGCGGGGGATGTATGTGAATGTGGTCACTGCCTCACAGATCTGCGGGGGATGTATGTGAATGTGGTCACTGCCTCACAGATCTGCGGGGGATGTATGTGAATGTGGTCACTGCCTCACAGATCTGCGGGGGATGTATGTGAATGTGGTCACTGCCTCACAGATCTGCGGGGGATGTATGTGAATGTGGTCACTGCCTCACAGATCTGCGGGGGATGTATGTGAATGTGGTCACTGCCTCACAGATCTGCGGGGGATGTATGTGAATGTGGTCACTGCCTCACAGATCTGCGGAGGAGCAGCCGATGTGACTGTAACTTATGCTCTGATTCCACCTTTGAAAGTGTTTTTGCAGTTACATTACATCTATAATCACTATTTGTTACAGATTTTTCAACATTTGTGTAGTCAGTTTAACTAAATTCACTATTTAGCTTTCTCACAGTTGTTAACATGTGCCAATGATAGCCATCATCTAGGAAATACTGATGAAAACACTCATTTTACTTCTTTTCCAAGAGCAGTCACATTGCTTTCTTACAGTCTCTGCTTTAACTTTGCTTCTATCATGACCTATTGCTTCATAAATAGACAAGGGATTTGACATTCTCTGTCACATATGTAGTAGTAACATGTCTACCCAGTGTCACACCCCTGTTTTAGGACTCATTACATAGATTGAATGTAAAGGGTCACACTGTACAGCTCTGACAAAAGCCTTGCTTTGTGTCCTTATGCTCAAGAAACAAGCATTTTAACATCCATAAAATATTTATAACTTTAAAGGGAACCTGTCACCACAAGTCACCTTCCTAACCTATTAATACCTGTCCCTGCAGCCTTACAATACTTTCTAACACATCCCTGTCTGACCTATTTAACTAATGTATGAGCACAATAAAGTAGTTAGCAAACTTACAAAATTCTTGTCAGAGGGGCGTTCCTCCAAGCCATTTTGACCGGTAGGCAGGTCCCCTGTGCTGTGCTACCCGTACCTCGCAGCTCTAATACGCCCTAATGGGCGTCATTACACAATGCAGAGCTCGGGCATGATTAAATATCACACCCGCACCGTCACCGCTGCGACGCGGTCATGTGATGCCGGGATCGCGTCACTTCCAGTCGCACACAAGCAGACTTCAGCATGCAATCTTGGCATGCGCGAAGCCTGGCTGTGGGACCTGCGAATGGAAGGGACGTGATCCCGGCGTTACATGACCGCGTTGCAGCATTGACGTTGAGGGTGCGATGTTGAATCGTGCCCGAGCTCTGCATTGTGTAATGACGCCCATTAGGCACGGGTAGCACAGCACAGGGGACCTGCCTACCGGTCAAAATGGCTTGGAGGAACGCCCCTCTGACAAGAATTTTGTAAGTTTGCTAACTACTTTATTGTGCTCATACATTAGTTAAATAGGTCAGACAGGGATGTGTTAGAAAGTATTGTAAGGCTGCAGGGACAGGTATTAATAGGTTAGGAAGGTGACTTGTGGTGACAGGTTCCCTTTAAAGTTATAAATATTTTATGGATGTTAAAATGCTTGTTTCTTGAGCATAAGGACACAAAGCAAGGCTTTTGTCAGAGCTGTACAGTGTGACCCTTTACATTCAATCTATGTAATGAGTCCTAAAACAGGGTGTGACACTGGGTAGACATGTTACTACTACATATGTGACAGAGAATGTCAAATCCCTTGTCTATTTATGAAGCAATAGGTCATGATAGAAGCAAAGTTAAAGCAGAGACTGTAAGAAAGCAATGTGACTGCTCTTGGAAAAGAAGTAAAATGAGTGTTTTCATCAGTATTTCCTAGATGATGGCTATCAGTGGCATGTTAACAACTGTGAGAAAGCTAAATAGTGAATTTAGTTAAACTGACTACACAAATGTTGAAAAATCTGTAACAAATAGTGATTATAGATGTAATGTAACTGCAAAAACACTTTCAAAGGTGGAATCAGAGCATAAGTTACAGTCACATCGGCTGCTCCTCCGCAGATCTGTGAGTCAGTGACCACATTCACATACATCCTCCGCAGATCTGTGAGTCAGTGACCACATTCACATACATCCTCCGCAGATCTGTGAGGCAGTGACCACATTCACATACATCCTCCGCAGATCTGTGAGGCAGTGACCACATTCACATACATCCCCCGCAGATCTGTGAGGCAGTGACCACATTCACATACATCCCCCGCAGATCTGTGAGGCAGTGACCACATTCACATCCATCCCCCGCAGATCTGTGAGGCAGTGACCACATTCACATACATCCCCCGCAGATCTGTGAGGCAGTGACCACATTCACATACATCCCCCGCAGATCTGTGAGTCAGTGACCACATTCACATACATCCCCCGCAGATCTGTGAGGCAGTGACCACATTCACATACATCCCCCGCAGATCTGTGAGGCAGTGACCACATTCACATCCATCCCCCGCAGATCTGTGAGGCAGTGACCACATTCACATACATCCCCCGCAGAATCCAAGAATAACACACGCCCTTAATGTGTCTTCCTGCTGCTACAGGAGACTCAAGCCTGACACTCAGTGCACTAGTGAAGTCACAACTGTACTGCTTAATAAAATGCAGCTAGTTTTGGGGAGATGGCAAACGACATTTTCTAGGAAATAAATAATAAGTAATTGGTTTAGAACCTTTGATAATAAATTGTTAAAATGTACAGACACTTGGAAATAGATAAGTAGTAAATGACTGCCTTCCATTCATTTAGCCTGTAAATGGACAACATGGCAGAAACCAATCATTACTATGTTATGATGATTATTATAATCTAAGAAACTACAAATAAAACATTAGTGTAAATTGTGTATTAAACAACCAAATTTAGAAGACAAAAAATATATATAAAATAATAATTAAAGTAAGTATGGGGGATTTGAACCCAAGGTGCAGGAGGTCTCACTTGCACCAGAGGCAGGAGCCTTAACCATTAGGCCACTCAGTTAGATGAATAACGTCACTGGTTTTGTTTGCTGAAGAGACCAAATGTGCAGACTAGGTGCAAAAAATATGATGATCTTGATGTGTATTTTACAGAGATATCATTGTGTCGTGTGAAAATCATACAATAAGATCACAGAACAGTTTATGTCTGCATTGAAAGGCATATAAGCAATGAAAAGATGTGTCTGCCTCTATTAAGTGCCTATAGTTTAGTGGTGGATGGGGAATGGGCTTTGTGTTGTAGACTTTGGGGTTAAAATGTGCAGTTCAGGACATGTAATTTGTTTATCATTAAGTTATTGTTGTTATTTGAAAACAAATCATGGTATAAAAATTGTTGAAATGTGGGTTTTAAATAAAGCAAGGTCCATTGTGTCAGACCACACTGAAAAAAGGGGTTAAAGCTTTTGTGTATGGAAATAATATTTTCATTTTTATGTGTGAGAAGTGAAGTGTCATCTGTGAAAGTGATTTATCATACTCAGGTATGAGAATGAAACACAAAGTCAACACTTTGTTCTTGTACATTTTTTTTGTTGGAAAGTATAATAATACTAAGAATAATAATAATTAAAACAATAATACCTTTAAAAAAAAAAAAAAAAAATAATTAGAAACTCCTGCTCCTGCTTGGGGATGTGAACCTTCTTTACACTGGCAAGCCTCTGTGACACATTGAGGTCATGTGATTTTCAGAAGTGATTCTGACTTTGAGAGCGATATTTGAGAAGTCATTTGTCGTGGTCAGACTAAGGTTGCAAACAGGCTGCCTAGATGTTCATTTTCTTAGGCGAACAAAATCTCTGCCTTGTAACAGTTGGTTTGGTGGTCTGGTGGAAAAGCATTTTGCCATTGGAAATCCAGCGTTGCTGGTTCAAATCCCTGCTGGACCTCCTATAGATTATTTGTTTTTAATAAATTATGGTAGTCAATAGACATAAAATATAGTGATAAATTAAAATGTTTGCAGGTCTGCATCTTTGGTGTTCAAATCGATGTAGTGGATTATTAATTATTTAATAATAATAATAATAATAATAATCATTTTTATTATTATATTTTCTTAAACAGTTTCCTAAAAAGTTATACAAATGTACAGTCAGTGGTAAACATATTATTATTATATAATGTTAAATTAATTCGTAAACAATTATAGAAATTTACAGACAATGGTAAATACAGTAATTAGTGTTTCAAAGGAAACATTTTTTTTACATTATTTTTGTTTCAGATGATAATATTAATATTATTAACTATAATAACTTAAGAAAAACAAACTAGGAAACATTGGCACTGCTTGGGGATTTGTAGTTTGATTATGCTGCTAACTTCCATGAGAAATGAAAGTGAGGTCTGACTTTGAGTGTGACCACGATAACTCAGAAGCTCTCAGACATGATAGTCACAAAATGTCTGCACACAGGCTGTGTGCAGGTTATTTATCTTAGTCTAAAAAGATCAGACTGTTATAGTAGCTGGCTTCATGGGCTAGTGGATAAGCTTTTAGCCTTTGGAAGTGAGCGTTGATGGTTCTAATCCATAATGGACCCACTGTAGAATTTTTTTTTAAATACATTATATTAGTGAATAGACACATGATATAGTGATAAATCATAATTTGATGTTTGAGAAGTGAAGTATCATTTGTCAAAGTAATTTATCAAATTTTTTCAAAGTCAAAGTCATTTCACAAAGTCAGAGTCATTTATCAAAGTCAATGTCATTTATCAAAGTCAAAGTCATTTATCAAAGTCATAGTCAAAGTCATTTATCAAAGTCAGAGTCATAGTCAAAGTCATTTATCAAAGTCAGAGTCAAAGTCATTTATGGAAGTCAAAGTCATTTATCGAAGTCGAAGTCATTTATCAAAGTCAGAGTCATTTATCAAAGTCAGAGTCATTTATCAAAGTCAAAGTCATTTAGTAAGGTCATTTGTCCAAGTCAAAGTCATAATCAACCATCAGGAACAGCTTTTTTTTACTTTGACTTCGATAAATGACCATGTCCTAAAATGAACACCGTACTTGTGTTATGGCAAGGCTAGTCACATTAGATGTAACCTTTTCCTTAGCTTTTATAGAGCTTGTTGAGCAAGACAGGGCATTGTACTATAGTAAACTGTTTTAAGGCTTACAACTACCACATAGGTAGAAACTTTTTTTAAGTTCTTCTTTCTTCTGTGAGATTTTCTTCTTGTAATATTGTTATACTTGTTCTTTTAGTTATGCAATGAAAAACTCCACCTCGGTTTGCAGGATTAACAACTTTTCCACACTGACACTGTATTTCTTGAATGCAATGCATTATTCCGTACTTTGACCTATGCCAGCAGATCTGGAGAACACTTGGTCTCACTCCAAATTGACTATTCTAGAAACGTTGTTTCCACTACATAACCAAGATATAACATGATAGAATTGTAAAAATGTTAGAAAAAGTCACATTGACTGCTAATAAAAATGATGATCCCCTGTCAATTCATAATACATTATTATAATAGTAAGGCGCTCACGAAATGATAATGTACATGTGCTGTAAAACATAACCATGCCAAGCATCTCAACCAAATGTGCCTCAGAAAGCTCGATGACAATGAAAAATAAATAGAATCATATTACAGGAATTGAAGTACATTTTGCATATATGTAATATTCCAGAGTTTAAGACCACACCCACCACAATGGATGTGGTCCTTTGAAATTTCTGTGATCTGTAGGTTGGTTTGCAGCTAAAGGAAAAATTAAAACTCTTTAAATATCCTTCCTTAGCAAATGTGAACGAGCCGTAAGTGCGAACGGAAGTGTGTGACTTGTGATTCAGTGACTTTGGATTCAGATAGTTTAGAAGGGAGGAATTTGCACTGGATTGGTATTCGGATTTTATTAATACTTTACATTTCTTTTTAATCCTTTACATTTCTGTCTTGTGCAATCCCCATTAGGAATGTGCTCCATTATTGACAATGCCATCCATTGTACATCTTGCCTCATGCATGCAATCCTAGAATAGCCAGTCTAGGGTGCATAGTGTTGTGCGAGATGTGAAAACGCTGTGCATTTGGAAGTAGAGGTACTGGATCTGAATGAACAACTGGCAATATTTTGATCCATAGACAATATGGAAAGGCGTTTGCTGCTCACTGGGATAGATGTGGGAGAGGATCGTTCTATGGAGTTGAAGGAAAGTGAGGCAGATAGCTGGGTGACTGTTAGAGGGGAAGTAGAGGGGAGTGTGTCAATGAGGCTAGTCCTGATCTTGCACAACCCAGTAAGTTTGCTAAATTGGCAGATGAGGGGGAAATCAGTACAGTGGTAGCACTGCTGCAGAAAGGCATGTCCTCTGAAAGCCGGATAAGTGTTCGCACCAGTAAGGGTGGAAATAGGAGAGCAGGGCAGGACAGAGAGGAGCTGATAGTGGGGGACTTAATTATTAGGGAAACAGATAGGGCAAAGACAGGGATCACCGAACAGTGTGCTGCCTACCTGGTGCTCGAGTTCAACACATGGCTGATCGGGTTGACAGATTACTGGGAGGGGTTGGTAAGGACCCAGCATTCATGGTGCACATAGGCACAAATGAAAAAGTTAGAGGTAGGTGAAAGGTCCTTTAAAAAGATTTCAGGGAAGTAGGCTGCAAGCTTAAAGCAAGGACCTCCAAGATGGTATTCTCTGAAATACTGCATGTACCACGTGCTATGCTAGAGAGGCAATAGGAGATTAGGGACATAAATAAGTGACTCAAGAATTGGTGTAGGAAGGAGAGGTTTGGATTCCTAGAGAACTTCTCTGTTGGCTACAGATTCTACGCTTGGAAGAGCTTCACCTCAATAGGGAGGGTGCAGCTGTTGTTGGGGGAGGAAATGTCTATAAGGTTGGAGGAGTGTTTAAACTAGGGATTGGGGGGAAGGTATCAGTGCAAATAGTGACCACTGCACAAATAATTAAATTGAGGGTTGCATGAGGGTGGGATTAGAACAGTCAATATAATAAGAAGGAATAGAGGTACAGAGAATTACATAAAGTGCAAGAAAACTAATTCCAGAAGCCTTACCAACAATATGGATGAATTAGAATTAATGTTTTTGGAAAACAATTATGATATAGTGGGGATATCTGAGAGATGGCTGGACAAGAGCTATGACTGTATTAAAAAGAGACAAGAGCTATGACTGGGCTGTTAATTTACAGGGCTATAGTCTATATGTATGTAAAATCATCCTTAAAACCCATCCTCTGTGATAGTATATGTGAATCTAATGAAAATGTAGAGTCCCTATTGGTGGTGATAAGGGGAGGGGAAAAATAATAAATTACTGATAAGGGTTTGTTATAACTCTCCAACAATAATAGAAGCAGTAGAGAATATCCTCATAAAAGTAAATAGATAAGGCTCATGGAGAAGTGATTTTTATGAGGGACTTCAACTGCCGTTAAATACATTGAGGAACAGAAACCTGCAGTTCCAGCAAAGGAAATAGGTTTTTGACAACTATGAGAGACAATTACCTTTCACAACTGGTTCAGGACCCAACAAGAAAGGGGGCACTGCTAGACTTGATATTAACCAACAGGCTGGACAGCAATTAAAATATACAGGTTTAATTGTCACGTTTTTTCTAATAGTGATCACAAAATAATACGTTTTCAAATACTTTTAATAGGCGCTGTGGAATATGTTGGCGCTATATAAATAAAGATTTATTATTATTATTATTATTACTATTATTATTATTATTATTAAGATGTGTAGTAGAGGGGCTACTAATACTCTAAACTTTAGGAAGGCAAATTTCCAACAGATGAGAGAAGATCTTAGTGCAATAAACTGGGCCGATGTCCTGAGACATAAAAGTACACAAAGCAAATGGGAGACGTTTATTAGCATCCTGAATAGGACCTGTGCACAATATATACCCTATGTGAATAAACATGCTAGAAATAGGAGGAAACCACTATGGCAAAATAGAATTGAAAGGGGCGCAATAAGTGGCAAAAAGAAAGCATTTAGAGAATTAAAACAAGTAGGTAGTGATGAGGCATTAAATAATTATAAAAAATTAAATACATTCTGTAAAAAGCAAATCAAGGTGGCAAAGATTGAGACAGAAATGCATTGCCAGGGAAAGTAAAAATAATCCAAAAATAATTTTTAACTACATAAGTAGTAAGAAACTGAAAAAAATTATTGTGTTGGCCCCCTTAAAGAGGACCTGTCACCAACCATGCATGGTGATCTAATTACAGCACTGAATGCAGCATGTCTGCTGCATTCAGGCAAGGGGTCCCCCAGCCCTTGAGCCCCCCTGTACCCCGAGATAATACACTTTGAAAACTTACATAGTGGAGCCAAATAGGAGGTGGCTTGTGGCTGGAGCCAAAGGGCAGTTTCACACCCCCTGTATGTTTAATCCGCTCACCGCCGCCTCCCTGATACCAATCATTGTCTCCCTCACCTGCTGCATAGTACACAGAGCTTATTGCAGTGATGGCCGCTTTGCCCCGCCTCCTGCGGTGACGTCACCACCTTTCCTCGCCCTGCTCCATGGTTAACATGGAGCAGAGCGGGTATAAGCGGTGATGTCACCACACACTTGTATTTGACTGTCTAGCTTCCCGGAGAGCTTCCAGGGAAGCAGATCACAAGAGGTGTCACGTGTCTCTGACAACACCACAGGTGCTTCACGCTCAGTCTAGATTAACGATGTAAGGCTTCCTAATCTCCAGCGCTGCACCTCACCACTCACCAGAGGTGTAGAGAACAGGCATAAAAGATAAAACACAGTTTTGAGGGAGCTGAAGGAGAAAAGTAGCAAGACTTTTTAGATGCTTACTTCTTGTTTATTCAGGGTCACAACACGTTTCAGCGGATACTCCGCCTTCATTAGGTTATGAGGGGTTTCCCTAACAGTGTACATATATATAAAGGGATCCTTAATAGTAATTCACCTCCCCCTTAACCCATTTGAGTCCTAATACAATTCACAGCAAAAAAAGGGAGAAATCGGGAGATATCCCATTCCAAGCACTCTATTTAAAGAAATTATATGAGAAAATTTGTGTATACAGTACATAGTTTATATGATTATTAAAGTTCAATCTTTATTAATAATGCAAGTAATTAAAATACTATAGATATAAAATATGTGTAAAAAATTCTTGTGTAAAAGAATTCAATTGTGTCTCATCATCGTCGACCTCTTGTTGAGACACGTTCCCACCGTTGCCTTCATGACACCGTGGCTGCTCATATATTTGTGCATCAGTACATACGATCTCCTCAAGACCCACTTCAACTGAAGCTGGCGAGAGGCCAGAATCTATAAATGGATAAGTGATCAGCTCTTCAGAGTGTCCAAGTGTGGGATCAGTTATGTCCGGGCCAGGCACTCGGCATGGTGGGAGAAAGGAGGATCTGGGTGTGGAATGTGCGGTGCAGTCTCACAGCTACTGACACTTGACCGTGTGGGAGACAGGATATTTGTGGTGGTGCCAAACTGACTGGAAGCATTATCCGCTATCCAGCTAACAACCTGTTGACACTGGTCTTGGTTTAATAGTGGTGTACTGCTGCGATCCCCTAGAAATTGGGAAAGGAAGGTCGAGTGAGATGATGTGTGCGTTTGTCGTGGCGCAATTCGAGCTTGCACACGGCACGGCCTCGGCCTCTGCCTGCACCACCATCACGTCCAGTTACTTGTCCCTTGCCACCACCCTTGCGCATTTTCAATGTTGTGCTGACTGTATACAGCTAAAAGAAGGCGTCCAAGATTTGTTTTTTAGCACGACACTGAGATTTGAGATTAAGGCCCTGCAGGTGGACTAGTCAGACACAAAGGCTGACTACAATAGCGAGTCTTTTGGCGTATCCTAATTTGCTCTGCAACCTACTTCTGACGCACACAACTGTTAGATGAATGCAGACAAGAGTATACAGCTAAATGAAGGCATCTAAAAGATGGCTTTTAGCTGGAACGGTCAGACACAAACGCTGACGAGAATACCGAGTGTTTTGGCGTATCCTAATTTCCACTACAACCCACTCCTGGTGCACACAAATGGGAAATGAATGCAGACAAGAGTTGGTTTTTAGCTGGACACAGAGATTAGAGTTTAAATTTCAGCAGGTGTAACGGTCAGACACAAACGCTGATGAGAATACCGAGCGTTTTGGCGTATCCTAATTTCCGCTACAACCCACTCCTGGCGCACACAAATGGTAAATGAATGCAGATAAAACTTGGTTTTTAGCTGGACACAAAAATAAGAGATTAAATCCCAGCAGGTGTATCGGTCTGACACAAAATCTGACGAGAATACCGAGTGTTTTGGCATATCCTAATTTCCGCTACAACCCACTCCTGGCGCACACAGATGGTAAATGAATGCAGACAAGAGTTGGTTTTTAGCTGGACACAGAGATTAGAGATTAAATCCCAGCAGGTCTACCGGTCAGACACAAACGCTGACGAGAATACCGAGTGTTTTAGCGTATCCTAATTTCCGCTACAACCCACTCCTGCCTATAGAGAGCTAAATTAATCCCTAAAAGCACTGTTTTGGGATGGATGAGATTTCCAGCCTGTCCACCAGCCCCAGATGTGATGCAGGCTGGTATACTGGCACAACGAAGTTTGCTATATACCCTGCCTCCCTGCCTGCCTGTATACAGCTCTATTAGTCCTCAGAAGGACTGTTGTGGTAACTAGATTAGCAGCCCTGCGCCTACACTAGCTAAAAGGCTACAAATCTGTCCCTGAATCAGCAGCACATCTCTCTACACTGCTTGTCTGTGGAGCAGAGTGACGAGCACAGTGCGGTCAGGTCATATAAAACCTTGATCACGCTGTGCGGCTAGCCAATCACTGTAAAGCCACAACCAACAGGGCTGTGGCTTTACAGTGGCTGTTAGCCAATCTCTGCATGCAGGCTGGCTCTGTAAAGAGCACCAACATGCAGGGAGGTGGACCCCGAGCATAGGAAGAGTATCGCGAGATTACTCGGTACTCGCCGAGTACCCCGAGTACCGAGATATTCATGCGAATACCGAGGTGTGACAAGCATACTCACTCCTTCCTACTTATAATAGCAAAAACAACAAGGAAAAATGAGCAAATACCTTAAAAATAAGTAAAAGTAAAATGTTATAGTGCATAAAAATAGTAAATAGGGTACTTGATGACATTATTTTAATCAAAAAATGCCCAAGCTGTCCCGCTGCGACAAGGTGACCCCATTGGTACAGTCCCTATCTAGGAGTAAAAAACTTTGCCATGTTATGCATGGCAAGCAGACAACAGGACGTGGGTCCCAACAGAAATAACCAGCAATGGGAAGCTACATACATATAAAATATCACTCTGACCCACAAAGCCCTCCACAGTTTTGCACCACCCCACATCTCCTCCCTCATCTCTGTCTATCGCCCTACACATTTCCTTCATTCCATAAGTGGCCTAAGACTGACATCATCTACAATCTGAACCTCCCTCTCCCGTATCCTGGACTTTTCACGAGCTGCACCAGTTCTCTGGAATGGATTACCAAAAACAATTCAATTAATTCCAAATATCCATAGCTTTAGGCAAGCATTAAAAACACATCTCTTTAGACTAGTCTACCACCTTACCTCATCTATGTAGTTATTTCCATTCTGTCTTTCTCCATATCTGGCCTCTTGTGTCATCTGTCTACACCCCCATGCATTGTATAGCACTTTGTCTGTACTTGCACAGATCCTGGCTGGTGAATGGTTCATGTAGCATTTTGTGAATCCCTTATTTATTATATTGATAACTGGACCATATATGACAGAATTTGTTACTATTACCTTTTGTGTCTCCCCTATTTCCTCATAGATTTGTAAGCTTGTGAACAGGGACCTCACTCCTAATGGGCTCAGTGATATTTTTTTATGTTTTGTCTCATGTGGCGTGTATTGTATTGTATTATATTTATATTGTCTAATGTTGTATTGTATTTTATCTTCTTATTGTATTGTATCATTATTGTGTTATTGTATTGTATTTTATTATATACTAGCTGTAGTACCCGGCTATGCCCGGGTTAATAAATAACTGATGTTATCTATAACAAAATAGAATTTGAATATTGCATATTAATGACCTGTAGGAAAATAGAAGCTGAGCTGTGATTGATTGCTATAGGCAGCCTAATAATTCTCCAGCCAACAGTAAACCATCCCCCTGGCCGGGCAGTATATGTTACCTCACACATACACATATAATAGACAGCTCATCTGCCTTAATTCCCTATATGGCACATGTGTTGCACATTGGCTGTTTTTAATCAGATGTTTATGTTTGAAAATTAAAGATAGCACACGTATGAGGTGAGTTGTGTGAGGTGATTTGTGCACATCTGTGTCTGTCTGTGTGGTGTGTGTGTCCCTGGGGTGTGTGTCCCTGTGGGTGGGGTCTGTGTGGTGTGTGTCTCTGTTGTGTGTGTCTCTTTGTGGTGTGTGTGTGTGTGTCCCTGTGGGGTGAGTGCATGTGTCCCTATAGGGTGTGTATGTGTGTGTGTCCCTGTGGGGGGTCTGTGTGGTGTGTGTGTGTGTGTATATTGTGCTGTCTGTGTCTCTTTGTGGTGTGTGTGTCCCTGTGGGGTGAGTGCATGTGTCCCTATAGGGTGTGTATGTGTGTGTGTCCCTGTGGGGGGGGTGTCTGTGTGGGGTGTGTGTGTCTCTGTGTTGTGTGTGCCTCTTTGTGATGTGTGTGTGTCCCTGTGGGGTGAGTGAATGTGTCCCTATAGGGTGTGTATGTGTGTGGGTCCCTGTGTGTGTCTCTTTGTGGTGTGTGTGTTTGGGTGCGTGGTGAGTATCAAATGTTGGGGCTGCACCTTAGCGACTATACACTTGCTGTTACTCTTTGTGTGCGTGTGGTATGTATACATGTCCCTGTGCGTGGTGAATATCTCATGCTGGGGCCCCACCTTAGTGACTATATGCTGGTATGTGCTGTTAGTCTTTGGCGCTATCATTAAGCCCCTCTCATTCACAACTGTCAAGTGGTAGCTGTCACTTTTTCCCCATTATGTAGATAGGGGCAAAATTGTTTGGTGAATTGGAATGCGCGGGGTTAAAATTTTGCCTCACAACATAGCCTATGACGCTCCTGGGGTCCAGATGTGTGACTGTGCAAAATTTTGTGGCTATAGCTGGCAGCTGTTGATTTTCTTCCAACACTTTTCCATTCACTTTTTCCCCATTATATAGATAGGGGCAAAATTGTTTGGTGAACTGGAACGCGCAGGGTTAAAATTTGTATTGTATTGTATCGTATACTCTCTGAATTGTAAAGTGGTGCGGAATATGTTGGCGCTATTTAAATAAAAAATATTATTATTATTATTATTATTATTATTATTATTAAAAATTACGTGAAAATAACAATAAGGAAGAATGAGCAAATAGCCTAAATTTGCAATCTGAGGTGTGGCCTGCCTTATGAGCTGGACATTATTTAAATGTGTTTAGCTTCCCATTGCTGGTGCTCTTTGTGGTTTTTTACTGCTAGGTAGGGACTGTCTCAATGGAGTCACCTTGTAGGCAGTGAGACAGCTTGCTTTTTTTTGATCAATATAATGTCACCAATTACCCTATTCAATATTTTTATGCACTTTTCATTTTATTTTTACTTATTTGTAGGATATTTTCTTATTTTTCCTTGCTGTTTTTGCTATTATAAGGCCCGTGTGAATATACACCTACTACAGGATTACACTATAGTTCCAGTTCTGGCTTTTGGTTCATTATGTTTTGTTGCAGTCATTGAAATCTGAGGTATGGCCTGCCTTATGAGCTGGACATTATTTTTATGTGTGTAGCTTCCCATTGCAGGTGCTCAATGCTGGGAACCAGGTCCTGCTGTTTCCTTGCCATGCAGATGTCGCAGGATACGTGGTAAGGTTTTTTTCTGCTAGGTAGGGACCATTCTAATTGGATCACTTTGTCGTGGTGGGACGGCTTGCACTTTTATTTATCAAAATAATGTCACCAAGTAACCTATTTATTATTTTTATGCACTGTAGCATTTGACTTTTACTTATTTTTAGAGTATTTGCTAATTTTTATATGTTGTTTCCATTACATTGGAAGAGAGGGTCATATCAAAGAAGGGGGACATACATTACCTGGAAGGGGCCCAGGATGAGGACATTACCCTCATAAGTGTAAGCAGCAGATCCCCCCATAACAATGCATTATAATCACATTTTGATTCATTTTTTTCCTCTATTTTCAACCTCTAAAATCTGTGTGCATCTTATTGTCTGGTACACCTTATAGTCCAAAAAATATGGTATGTTTCTTTGAAACTTATTATAGTCTGTGCTAAATTCCTATGTAAAAAATATTACTGTTTGGGTCTGATAAACGTTACAAATTACATCATGTTCCACCATGACTTTTTTCAAAAGTTGTGTTAAGTTTTTTTTACATTTTTCCTTGTGTGCTGGACTGTTTCTGCAAAGAGGTGCTTTGATACTGTCCTACAGAGACTGGAAAACAAGCTGCAGGCCTGAGAAATGGAAAAGCAAGACACTACTCACACTCCTCTAGAACAGGGCTGGCCAAGTAGAGTCTTCAAGGGTCAAAAACAGTGCATGCTTTCAGGACTTACTTAGCATTGCACAAGGTGCTTGACACATCCCCTCTGCCGGTGAGGATATTTGTACCTGTGCAATGCTGAAAACCTGCAGTTTTCAGATCTTGAGGACTGTAGTTTTCCACCCCTGCCCTCGAGCACTTTCACCACAACTGCGGCTCTCCCTGAACCCTCTTAGGTCCTGTACCCATTGGGCATTGTTTGGTGCTTTTTTGATCTAGATTTTGAGAATCTGCATCAAAATCTGCATGTCTATCCTGAGACCAGCAAAAAGCTATGACAGGTCAGTAGGGCTGTGGCCATGTTGCTTTTTTTTCCCTTGCACATGTGGTTCAAATTTATTTTTTCGCACTGTACCTCTAAACTCTCATAGACTTTGCTGCCTTCAGGAAATACATTCAGATTTTGATGCAGATTCTCACAATCTGCTTAAAAGAAGCATGAAACAGCGTACAGTGGGCACATTACCTTACATCAATATCATCAGGTGACGTTCACAGAAAGCTTCCCCATATGCTGAAAGAGTGTGTGACAAATGGTACCATCACAAACATTACTGCAATTCAGACTCGAGGGGTAACACAGGGGCTGTCATGCAAGTTTAAACTGCACTTTACTCTCAGGTGTCACCGCTCCTGCTATGCGCTGCCTCACGATACTGATGAGCTACATCTCATGCCAATAGCGCTAGTGTTACAAGTGCTGACGCCACTGAGGTTATCACAGGTCACACAGTTGTCACACTAAAATGTATGTCAACCAAGGAAAACTACCGTCCAGATTGAAGAAATGAAATCTGATAGCAACAGCTATGACAACCAACCTGCCATTATAGTGTGTTAAATAAATATAATAATTTAAAAAGGTGTGGCTGTATTTTTTTGTCCAGCACAGATAAAGTGGACGGCTGCGAACTACCAACCTCAGCTGCCTAATTTTACCTTGGCATGCAAAAGCAAAACAAAAATACTTGGGCTTCGTCCTATTATTAATTGCCAGCCAAGGTAAACCTAGGCAGCTGAAGGCTGGTATTCTCAGCATGGCATGGATCTTCTTTATTGGGATCCCTCACGCTATAGAATAGCAGCCCACAACTGCCCCAGAAATCAGTGAATTCATAAGAAGCGACAATTCTTGGCACTTTACCTGGCTCTTCCAGTTGCCATGTAGCAGTGGCAAACTGGGTAATAAAGAGCTATGTCAGCTTTGTATTGTCAGCTGGCAGTAAACCTGAAATTGGTAATGTCAGGCCAATATTAGACCTGGCCATTAAGAATTTCAAGTGAATAGTAAACAAGACACAACAAAGAGGAAATTTTTTTTGTTAAATATAAAAATACAAAGTCTTTTAGAGACTCCATCTTTATTAATCCCTCAGTCACACTCGTCCTCAATCCTCTGCAAAGTTTTCTTCATTGGATGTTGTGGTGAAGAATGCAGCATTCTGTCATCACAGCCTACAGTCATTGAATGAATGAGTTTCAAGCTCTGTCCGTAAGCGGTGACTTGCTGAGGTCATCCAAGGACAGCTCAGATAACCATGGTATTAGTAGTGGCCACCATAGTTACCTGAATGGTAACCTCAGTGAGTCACCTCACTCCTGGAGCAGAGCTGGCAGTGAATGACGTGTGCAGCAGCTCATCTGATGACCATAGTATCTGGACACCATGGTAATCAATTCAGGTGACCACGTCAGCTGACATGATCTGGTCACATGACCTGATTGCTATGGTGATCAGATCAGCTGATTGTGTAAATCACTCACCGCCAGCTCGGATGCAGAAGTGAGAGAGAAAGTGGGAAAGCAGACCGAGAGCAATCAAGCACCATTACCCGGTAAGATGATCTGTGTGTGTTTGTCTGCGTGTGTAGGATAACATACAACTGAAGCATTAGTGCATGTGCACAAATGCTTCTGTCCTACATTTCCTACATTAAGCTACACACACACATCTGAAGCATTACTGAACATTCGCTGAATTTTCTGACTTTTCAGCAAAACATTAGAATTCAAGGTGCCAAACGAACATTATCAAATTCAGTCCGGATTTGGGATTGTCAAAAATGTTTGAGCAAAGCTTGCTCATCACTAGTGTTGACATCTACAACCATTTGCGGTCTATGGAAAGAGATGATGCTGAGGCTTATGGCCTAGTGGCATACATAGTTGTTAGAACCCTATCAGTGTCCTGGTGTACTGAACACCACTAGGCATTGGAATGGGTTGACTGTGACCCCAGAGTTTCAATGTGGAAATTGCCAGGAGATAGTTTACCATATCTTTATAGCCATATGTTGAAGTGAATTAACCCAAATACGGTACTCTCATATCTAAGAACATTGTTTTGGTCAATTGTTAAATTCTGCTGTTTCAGCTAGTATCATATTGAGTGTATCTATTACGGTAGTAATGTGTCTGATGGATATTCAACTGAGTTGAGTATCAAAAAGCTTAGTGTTCCTAAGTCAGTGGTTTCTTGTTTAAAGGCAATCTGTCAGCAGGATTTATCAGTATAAAGTAAAGCCATGGCCATTATGGCGCTATTAAGCTAATTAAATAGGTATCTGCAGTGAAGGAATCCAGTTTGTGGTTGTTGAATGATTATTGGCTAGCTTTGTTTCTTTGAGAAATATTTGGCTTTGTGGCCACAAGTCATCAATGCAACTTATTGAAAGGGTTGCAGGGCCAAGGTTTTCTGCTGTGACCCTAGGTATTAGTTGCTTGGTTACTCATACACCTCAATATAATCCTACAAGACACTTGACTTTGTGCAAGTGTATGTAGAATAATTAATGTTTTTATTACAGTTAAATAATAGAGATGAGTGAACATGTTTGGGTTCAGAGTTCTGATGCTTTGTATTAAAATCACTTCAGCGAGCATCTCTATGCTTGTTTGATCAACTCAGAATGGGAATAAAAGCAGAGTTATTGGCTGTGGTGTGTGTTTATAAAATAAAAAATTATAAATCCCCACCCTCCGCCCCTCACAATGGTTTGCTTATGACTGACTACATGTGGGCGGAGAGCGGAACTCCTCAATCAGTGTCTTCAAAGGAGGTTCAGGTCAAGTTTTGGACCCAGACATACCTTTGAAAAAGTCAGACTGCACCACCGGAATGGGAACTTCCATGGGTCTGCTCATCTCTGATAAATTTAAACAATCTCCCAACGAACTGAGAGAAAAAAAACGCGATCATACGGTCAGTTGTATGAAAAGTGCAGTACAAGGGGTGGGGGTAAGGTTAGAAAAACCAGCATTGATACATGGATATTTAAAAATGATTGTACATGTATATTACTTCACATACTCATATAAATATTTTTTTCTCTGTTTTGTAATATCAATATACATATACACAATATAAAGTATAGAATGAATATATTATAATTCAATAGCTCTTCATATATAAAAAAGGTATCTATCCACCTCACACCTAAGAGTTTTTTTTATTTTTATATATAATTATATTATATATTGCACTAGCCCACATCAAAAATAGGGATATAATATATTGAATATGTGTCTGTTATGGATCAAACAATTGTGAAAAGAATAAAGATAATAAATACTATAACACCAAATGGCATAGTTCCTATGTAGCTACAACATGGAAGTCTAAATAGATTTTGTTAAATCAGCACTGTGTGCAAAATCAATCAGTAGTATCACCATCTCAGGCTGCCTTCAGATTTGCAGATGCCTCTGCAGCATTTTGCGGAGGCATCTGCAAGCATCTGCATACAGACGGCAGCCCCTATGTTTATAATGGAGTGCACGGCGGTCTGCAGATGCTTGCAGATCGCCGTGCGCACCCATTCACTCCTATATGTGATCTGTGCGCAGGCGGATACCTGCGTACAGATCACACACTCTTGTCCGCACCAAGGACGCGACATGCTGCGTCCCGGGTGCGGACACTGGACACCGGAAGGAGCAGATATGGTCCGCATCCGCAGCCGAACGCAGCAAACGCTGCCAAACGCAGGCACTATGCGTTCCTATGTTAAACATAGGAACACAGTGCGCATGCGTTTGAATGCGTATGGGAACGCAGCATAAGCTACGTTCACATACGCAAATCTGAAGGCAGCCTCAGTGCAACAATTAGAAGCAACCAAGTGTGGCTACAACATGAAATGTCCAAATGGACCTTTTAGATCACTACTATGTGCCAGATCAATCAGCAATACTGCCTACGCCCTCTCAGTGCTACAATTAGAGTCAACCAACGTTTTACTCCTAACAGCCCAAGATTTCATTGAACATACAGTTGTGGGTGGGTTACAAGCTTACATATTTTGGCCAAAATATACACAAACACCCCACATTTTTCATCTTTAGTGTTTTATTGCACTTTTTTTATCTGCAGTTTGTAGCTGGGCCCTCTGGGGGGCGCCTGTCATTGTGTGAGGCATGTAATCAGTGCGGAGCAGCCCGCCTGATTTAATAGAAGGGCTTGACCAATAGGCTGTTCTGACACTATGCCTTGCATGCATCATGAGCGGCAGAGCCCTATGGTAACCTTGTGTCTTTAAATGCCACCAGTCATCTCCCTGACAGCATGGCCGGACGCTGGTGCCACAACCGCCCCCAATGTGGGTTGCAGGTGACTGAGTACCGGTATACAGACACCTGTGTTGCCTCTCAGAGGAGCTGGCAGCTGCTGCTATGTGCAATGGGTATTTACCTGGCAATTTTTTGGTGATTTTTTTTCTGTTTTTATGTCCTATTTCGGTGAACCACAGAATATTAGATATACATATGGCGACAAACATACAGTTGTGGCCAAAAGTATTGACACCCCTGCAATTCTGTCAGATAATACTGAGTTTCTTCCTGAAAATGATTGCAATCATAAATTCTTTGTCTTCAATGAAAAAACACAAAAGAGAATGAAGCAAAAAGCAAAACATTGATCATTTCACACAAAACTCCAAAAGTGGTCCGGACAAACGTATTGGCACCCTCAGCCTAATACTTGGATGCACAACCTTTAGCCAAAATAACTGCGATCAACCACTTCCAGTAACCATCAATGAGTTTCTTACAATGCTCTGCTGAAATTTTAGACCATTCTTCTTGGGCAAACTGCTCCAGGTCCCTGATATTTGAAGGGTGCCTTCTCTAAATTGCCATATTTAGATCTCTCCACAGGTGTTCTATGGGATTCAGGTCTGGACTCATGGCTGGCCACCTCAGAAGTCTCCAGTGCTTGCTCTCAAACCATTTTCTAGTGCTTTTTGAGGTGTGTTTTGGGTCATTGTCTGCTGTAAGACCCATGACCTCTGAGGGAGACCCAGCTTTCTCACACTGGGCCCTACATTATGCTGCAAAATATGTTGGTAGTCTTCAGACTTCATAATGCCATGCACACGGTCAAGCAGTCCAGAGCCAGAGGCAGCAAAGCAACCCCAAAACATCGGGGAACCTCCGCCATGTTTGACTGTAGGGACCGTGTTCTTTTCTTTGAATGCCTCTTTTTTTCTATAAACTCTATGTTGATGCCTTTGCCCAAAAAGCTCTACTTTTGTCTCATCTGATCAGAGAACATTCTTCCAAAACGTTTTAGGCTTTCTCACGTAAGTTTTGGCAAACTCCAGCCTGGCTTTTTTATGTCTCGGGGTAAGAAGTGGGGTCTTCCTGGGTCTCCTACCATACAGTCCCTTTTAATTCAGATGCCGACGGATAGTACGGGTTGACACTGTTGTACCCTCCGACTGCAGGGCAGCTTGAGCTTGTTTGGATGTTAGTCAAGGTTCTTTATCCACCATCCGCACAATCTTGTGTTGAAATCTTTCGTCAATTTTTCTTTTCCATCCACATCTAGAGAGGTTAGCCACAGTGCCATGGGCTTTAAACTTCTTGATGACACTGCGCACGGTAGACCCAGGAACATTCAGGTCTTTGGAGATGGACTTGTAACCTTGAGATTGCTCATGCTTCCTCACCATTTGGTTTCTCAAGTCCTCAGACAGTTCTTTGGTCTTCTTTCTTTTCTCCATGCTCAATGTGGTACACACAAGGACACAGGACAGAGGTTGAGTCAACTTTAATCCATGTCAACTGGCTGCAAGTGTGATTTAGTTATTACCAACACCTGTTAGGTGCCACAGGTAAGTTACAGGTGCTGTTAATTACACAAATTAGAGAAGCATGACATGATTTTTCTAACAGTGCCAATACTTTTGTTCACCCCCTTTTTTATGTTTGGTGTGGAATTAGATCCAATTTGGCTTTAGGACAATTCTTTTTGTGTTTTTTCATTGAAGACAAATTAAATGAAGATAATGATACCAAAGAATTTGTGATTGCAATCATTTTCAGGAAGAAACTGAGTATTATCTGACAGAATTGCAGGAGTGTCAATACTTTTGGCCACAACTGTATATAGATATCCCATATCAAAGGGGCTATTTTAGGGGAATAGTGCCAGAGTTTTATATATCCAGATCACCTAACCATACAGCTTCTATAATATAGAGCTTTACATAATATTCCATTCTATATCTGTGTATATCAGCTCCTGTATCAAGTTTGCGCCCTTATGCGCATTTCGGTAATTCACCTTCGTCTGAGGGCTTGTGAGTGAAAGTGAAGGGGTGGGATTAAAATAGTGAGGAGGACCAATCAGATGCCGCTCTCGTTGCCATGGCGGCGGACGCTTTAGCCCTAACGTAACACCCAGCCCTGCGTCATCAGAGGCGTCATGAAGAGGCATGTCTGCAGGTCAGCTGACCCGCAGCACGCTCTCCATAGAAATGCCTAACTGATAGGCGGACTGGCACCATCAGGGAAGCGCCCACTCAGCATGGAGTGTTGGCATACAGCAGTGGATCCATACAGTGGATTCAAAATAGATATTAGGATATTGAACTATCATCAAGGGGTCATATTTGAGCTAATATTTCTTGTAATAGCCAATTTTAGACTTGATCTACATCACTAAGACATCTATCTATCTATATTTTATTTTACACAGACAGATCACATTAGACGGTTGGTGCACATATTAACAAATATTACAAGTATAGATGGTACATATCATATTGTCACTAAGTACATTATTCCATAAAATTACATTAAATAATATCGTCTTATCCCAAGTGCCACCCATACATCACAAGGATATATAACCTATCAGACAGATAGAATATCATAATTAAAGGTTGCTATCAATATTGGCTACCCACAGAAAATTATAATGAATATATAGATGGATACATGCAATATACATAACACTAAATACATAAATATATATAATATAAAAATAAATCTCCAGTACATCTTTAGTTCCACGATTATGTATTTCATGTGTCGCCATATGCAAATATTATTATTATTATTCTTGGACCACCATAAATGAATCCACTAGTAGTCCATCGTATTCATATTCATATCAAGAGCGGCATCTATTCCTCAATACTAAAATAAAATGAATTAAAAAAGGTATCAATATACAGTTTAAAAGAACCACTTATGCCCCGACACACTTTAGCCCTAACGTAACGTCAGTTCATCAGTCTGCGAACATAGCCTTCGCAGGTGGAGAAATTGTCCCGTGGGTACGGATTTAATCATATATTTGGGGTAAGCTGATGTAGCATGTAATAGACTATTTGTGGATGTTGGTTTACGATACAATGAGGTCTGTAATATACCATCCCTATCGCAGTTGATAGTCACATCCAAAAAGTCGATCTTTATCCTTGAGTAGGAGTATGTCAAATGTATGTTATTAGTATTGGAGTGCAAATCAACCATAAAGTTCTCAAGTTCACTTTCGTTGTCCTGCCAAATAAAGAAAACATCATCTATATACCGCGTCCAAAATGGGACGTGGTCAGCAGAGACTCCACCATCGGCAAGAAAGAGGTCCCTCTCCCACAGCTCCAGGAACAGATTTGCGAAGGCCGGTGCGAAGGACGCACCCATCGCCGTTCCCTGGAGCTGTAGGTAGAAGGACCCCCTGAAAGTAAAGAAATTATGGGTAAGTGAGAACTCCAATAAACATAAGACAAACTCAACTAGATCAGATGGTAAATGTGATCTACAGAGGAAAAACCGAACAGCCCGTAATCCATCAGCGTGTTTGATATTGGTGTATAAGGACTCAACGTCCCCACACAACCATTAATGCACCCCCGCTCAGGGAAACCCCATCAACCTTTTTTAGGAAATCAACAGTATCCCTCGTATATGATGGCAGAGACTCGACAAGAGGTTGGAGAATTGAGTCCACCCATCTATTACCATTTTCCAAAAAGTTATTATTACCTGAAATAATCGGTCTCCCGGGTGGAACCGTTTGGTTTTTATGTATCTTTGGCAATAAATATAGTGTAGATACCGACGGTTCCACAATCCGTAATGCCGAAGCCAGCTGACTGGTGACAACGCCCCCATCTACTGCAACATCCAATATCTTACCACGTTCATCAATGTATTTGGAGGGAGGATTGAATGTAAGCCTTTTGTAGCAGATTTTATTGCGCAATTGTCTAAATGCCTCTTTTTCATACATTGACCTAGGCCATATGACAATGTTGCCACCTTTGTCAGCCGGCTTCAGCACCACGTCCGGGAGACTTTTCAACTCCTTTAGACGCATTCTCTCATCTCTAGTCAAGTTATCCCTGCCATAATGCCGAGGGATTTTTTCAAGGTCCCTGGATACCACCTGTACGAACAGATCAATATTAGCACATAGAGATAGAGGAGGGAATTTTCAGAGTGCGGCTTAATGTTAGATGGTATTTTACCTCTCTCAGACACTTTGTGCTCCAGAGAGAGATCATCCAATGAAGTCAATGCCGCTTGTTCTTCCTCTGTGGGGAAGACAGAATGTACATTAGAGTACATTACATCTTGGGCTGTTACGAGTAAAACGTTGGTTGACTCTAATTGTAGCACTGAGAGGGCGTAGGCAGTATTGCTGATTGATCCGGCACATAGTGGTGATCTAAAAAGTCCATTTGGACGTTTCATGCTGTAGCCACACTTGGCTGCTTCTATTTGTTGCACTGAGATGGTGATACTACTGATTGATTTTGCACACAGTGCTGATGTAACAAAATCTATTTAGACTTCCATGTTGTGGCTACATAGGATCTACGCCATTTGGTGTGTATAATATTTATTATCTTCATTCTTTTCACAATTGTTTGATCCATAACAGACATATATTTAATATATTATATATTATATCCCTATTTTTGATGTGGGCTAGTGCAATATAATAATAATAATAATAATAATAAAGCTTTATTTATATAGCGCCAACATATTCCGCAGCGCTTTACAATGTAGGGTTAGAGTACAGAAAATATACAGTAAGTAATTAGAGTAGAGAACAAATAAAGTACAATAATTGGATATAAAACAATATATACAGTAAGTAATTAGAGTAGAGAACAAATAAAGTACAATAATTGGATACAAAACAATCAATGTGAAAAAATAAAATACAATAAATAAAGCAAGAAATGAAGGTGACCCTGCTCAAAAGAGCTTACAATCTACAACGGGATAGGGGTTGCACAAGGTACGGGGGCTTATTGCACTGATGGTCCAGGCATCTTGAGGAAATGGGGCATAGAATTAAACTTACATGGATGGTCATTATACAGTCTGTGTAGAGCTTTTTGGTTTGGTGGAGTTTGTAGAAGAGTAATGTCCAGAGGGATAGCCCATTCACTGTCTACAGTACAATGGACTTCTATTAGGGAGTATGATAGGACACCTTAAAAAGATGCGTTTTTAGGGATCGTCTGAAGCCATGCAAGTTGTGGATAGTCCTGATTTCTTGGGGTAAAGCATTCCAGAGATTTGGTGCAGCTCTGGAGAAGTCTTGGAGGATCGGATTAGTACAGATGTTAGTCGAAAGTCATTTGAGGAACGTAGAGAGCGGGTGGGGTGAAAGACAGAGATGAGGGAGGAGAGGTAGGGGGGTGCTGCACTGTGAAGAGCTTTGTGGGTGAGAACAAAGCAATTTGAATTTGATCCTGTAGTATAGGGGTAGCTAGTGCAATGACTGGCACAAAGAAGAGGCATCTGAGTAACGATTGGCCAGATGGGTGATCCTGGCTGCTGCATTAAGGATGGACTGGAGAGGAGAAAGTCTGGTGAGGGGGAGGCCGCTTAATAGAGATTTGCAATAGTCAAGGCGGGAATGGATTAGGGCCAAGGTGAGGGTTTTTGTTGTTTCCAGGGTGAGAAAGGGGCGGACTCTAGAGATATTCTTCAGGTGTAAGCAACAGGAGGGGACAAGAGATTATGTGTGGGAGGAGAAGGAGAGATCGGTGTCAAACATAACACCCAGACAACGAGCCTGCTGCCTGGGCGTAATCGTGGTGCCGCAAACTGAAAGAGAGATGTCCGATTTAGGGAGGTTAGTGGATAGGGGGAGCAGAAGAAGTTCAGTTTTGGAAAGGTTTAGGTTCAAATAGAGAGTGGACATAATATTGGAAACTGCAGCTAGACAGTCATTGGTGTTCTTTAATACCGCAGGGGTAAGGTCAGGGGTTGAAGTGTATAGTTGTGTGTCATCAGCATAAAGATGGTACTGAAAGCCAAATCTGCTGATGGTCTGTCCAATCGGGTCCAAGGACTGAACCCTGAGGGACCCCAATAGTGAGAGGAAGAGGGGAAGAAGTGGAGCCAGCAAAAGATACCCTGAAAGAGCGGTCAGAAAGATAGGAGGAGAGCCAGGAGAGAGCAGTATCCTTTATGCCAATGGTGTGCAGCATAGAGAGTAGGAGCTGATGGTTGACAGTGTCAAAAGCTGCAGAGAGATCAAGGAGAATAAGCAGAGAGTGGTCACCATTACGTTTTGCTGTCAGAAGGTCATTGGTCACTTTGATGAGGGCGGTTTCTGTAGAGTGAAGGGGGCGGAAACCAGACTATAATGGATCTAGAAGAGAGTGAGCTGAGAGGTAACGGGTGAGGCGGGAATAGACCAGGCGCTCCAAGAGTTTAGAGATGAAGGAAGATTGGAGACTGGTCTGTAGTTATTTGTGCAGGTTGGATCGAGAGTTGTTTTCTTTAATAATGGAGTAATGATCGAGTGTTTGAAGGAGGAGGGGAAGATGCCAGAAGAGAGGGACAGATTGAAGATTTTGGTTAGATGAGTGGTGACGACTGGAGAGAGGGACTGGAGCAGGTGTGAGGGAGTGGGGTCAGTAGTGCATGTGGTGGGGCGAGAGGAAGAAAGGAGCCTGGAGACTTCTTCTTCTGTGACTGGGTCAAATGTGGAGAGTGAACTGGAGGAGATGTGGGGAAGAATGGGGGTGGCAGCGCTTGGAGGCTGAGAGCTGATTTCCTGGTGGATGTTGTCTATTTTCAGCATGAAGTAGGAAGCCAGGTCATCAGCACAGAGGTCAGTGATGGGGGCCTTAACTTTTGGACTGAGGAGAGAGTGAAAGGTGTCAAAGAGTTTTTTTGGATTGTTGGATAGTGAGGAGACCAGGGTGGTGAAGTAGGTCTGTTTGGCAAGGTGAAGGGCAGAGTTGTAGGTTTTGAGCATGAATTTATAATGGATAAAGTCTTCTGGTGTGCGGGTTTTCCTCCATAGACGGTCGGCACTCCTAGAGCATCGCTGGAGGAATCGAGTTTGTGGTGTGAGCCAGGGCTGTTTTGTTCTCTGTTTGGAGGTTCTGAGGGTGAGGGGCGCTACTTGGTCCAGGGAGCTTCTGAGAGAGTCATTGTAGTGATTTATTGCCTGATCTGGACAGGAGATTGAAGAGATTGGGGACAGAGATGAGATGAGGGAGTCTGTGAGTGCTGGAGGGTTAATGGCCTGTAGATTTCTGGATGTGTGATAGGTAGGATTGGGCTGTGTTGGCCGAGGGTTAGTGAGTGAGAAGGAGAGAGTATTGTGGTCAGAGAGTAGAGGTGAGTTATCCAAGGGGGAGGATGAGCAGAGCCCGGGTAAAGACCAGGACAAGGGTGTTACCGTTTTTGTGCGTCTCAGAGGTTGAGAGCTGTGATAGGCCAAGAGAGGTAGTTAGAGATAGGAGCTGGGATGCAGATGGGGAGATGGGGCTGTTTATGGGAATGTTAAATATATAATTATATATAAAAATAAAAAAACTCTTAGTTGTGGGGTGGATAGATACCTTTTTTATATATGAAGAGCTATTGAATTATAATATATTCATTTTATACTTTATATTGTGTATATGTATATTGATATTACAAAAGGAGAAATATATATGTATATATATGAGTATGTGAAGTAATATACATGTACAATCATTTTTAAATATCTATGTATCAATGCTGGTTTTTCTAACCTTACCTCCACCCCTTGTACTGCACATTGTTTATTTAATAAAAAATTGCACTTTTCATACAACTGACCGTATGATTGCGTTTTTTTCTCTCAGTTCGCTGGGAGATTGTTTAAATTCTCGTTTCTGCGATCGGTTATCTTTATTGGATGTCTATATTTACCGTATATACTCGTGTATAAGCCGACCCGTGTATAAGCCGACCCCCCTACTTTTGCCCCAAAAATCTGGAAAAACCTATTGACTCGTGTATAAGCCGAGGGTGGACCCCAGCACAGGTATACAGCCCCCAGCAGTGTGGTATACAGGCCCCCCCCAGTGGTATACAGGCCTCCCCAGTGGTAGTATACAGCAGCCCCAGTGGTAGTATACAGCAGCCCCAGCAGTAGTATATAGCATCCCCTGCAGCCCCAGTGGTAGTATATAGCAGCCCCAGTGGTAGTATATAGCATCCCCAGCAGCCCCAGTGGTAGTATATAGCAGCCCCAGCAGCCCCAGTGGTAGTATATAGCAGCCCCAGCAGTAGTATATAGCAGCCCCAGTGGTAGTATATAGCATCCCCAGCAGCCCCAGTGGTAGTATATAGCAGCCCCAGCAGCCCCAGTGGTAGTATATAGCAGCCCCAGCAGTAGTATATAGCAGCCCCAGTGGTAGTATATAGCAGCCTCAGCGGTAGTATATAGCAGCCCCAGCAGTCCCAGTGGTAGTATACAGCAGCCCCAGTGGTATACAGGCCCCAGCAGTATATACAGCAGCCCTGGGGGTATACAGCAGCTGCCAGGGGTAATACAGCAGCCCCCAGGGGTAATACAGCAGCCCCCTGGGGGTACCCAGCAGCCCCCAAGGGGTATCCAGCAGCCCCCAGGGGGTACCCAGCAGCCCCCTGGGGGTACCCAGCAGCCCCCAGGGGGTACCCATCAGCCCCCTGGGGGTACCCAGCTGCCCCCAAATGCTGGCACTCACCCCCCTCCTGCTTATCTTACCATCCTGGTCTTCTGATCAGCGCCGCTCCTCGGTGCTCCGTCCTCCGTCCTCGCTGCATCCGGGATCTCCGGGAGTCGCGCGATGACGTCATATGCCTGCGACGGCCGGGGATCCCGGATGTAGCTGGACGGACGGAGCACCGAGGAGCGGCGCTGATCAGAAGACCGGGATGGTAATATAACCAGCGGGGGGGGCCCTTACAAGGGGGGACAGTGCCAGCATTTGGGGGGCATATATGAACTGCTTCCCCCTGCCGCTGATTGACAGGGGGAAGCAGTGCATATATAATGAGCGGCCCCACGTGACGGGGACGCTCATACAGCAGCCTCCCCCCGCCTCCTCCAGCCTCCACAGCCCCCACCCGTATTGACTCGTGTATAAGCCGAGGGGAGACTTTTCAGCCCACATTTTGGGCTGAAAAACTCGGCTTATACATGAGTATATACGGGTATTCCAATTCCTCCTTGTATAAACAGCAAAAATCAGTATGGTATAAATAATAACTAAGATGGGTTGGATACAAAAACTGTGGTGTTGTTTAATCATCTCTGATAAAGAATAGTCACACCAAATATCAATTCGATTTCCCGTTTATTTATTCATTTTCACATTCTGTTAATTTATCAAACTGTACTAACAGCAAATTTAATTTTGAAAGCATTCCAGATTTGCAGCATTTTTTCACACCTGTCTAACTATTTTACATTTTTTTCATATTGTGCCAATGCTTCTATGCTTGTGTTTTGATGCTAGTTTTAATACAGAGAGATAGTGGATGTAAAGTTGTAGTGACTGCAAATAAAATGTGTTATTAAACATAAAGTAATTATGTGATCAAATTAATTTTGTGCAGCGCAATAAAAGTGTAATTAATTTTCTTTCATAAGTAATTAAACCAGAAAATATGATACATGTAAAGCAGGTGATTACGCAATGTTATGGTTTCATGGTAAACAATCAATTAACAAGTTAGCAGTCTACAGGTCAAACACATTATTGCTTGGCTGGACATTTCTCCTATAATTTGAGACTTTAAAATTAAACAGTGTTATATTTGTTTCAAAAAACAAAAAACTTTATTAAATAAATTAGTTTCAAATGATAGTAATATGGCTGTGCTTGCTTGACCTTATTACCAACACAGGTCCAAACCAAACGTGAATTTAATCACCTAAACTAACATTCCTATGTGACTGTTTGTTGTAATTGTCATTGAACCCAATTTCAGGCTAGAACTTGTTTCCATATAATACTATGAAAGTAACCTTACTGTACAATTTGGTGTTATTAAGGGCAATTTTATCATTGCTGGGAAGCAATCATTAAGCAGGATTTTTTTTAGTGTTACCTTTACTCTATCATTTTAATTATGTTTTAGGCTAGGGTCACACTTGCGTTTTTTTCATGAGTTTTTGGAGACCTGTGTTTTCAAAAAAGCATGTAAAAACGCACCCATAGGCCCCATGTTAAAAAACGCATGCAGAAATGCATGCGTTTTTTTAAGGCACTAAAAAAACTCATGCCAAGTGTGACCCCAGCCTTACTTGAATAACTAAGGAACAATGGTATGCTGTACATGCATGAATAGCTAGCCTATTTTTTATTTACCAGTCAACATTCAAATAACCTGATTAAACAATCTCTCAAGCCCAACCAAAATAAATTAGGGTTTAAGCAAGTATCACATAAATGGGATGTCCTTCATGAAGAAGAAGCCAAGTTTATTTCTCATTCACCTTAATTCCATGTATCGAGCTTGCCTTTAAAGGCCTCAGTATTTATTCATTGACATGAACACTTTCTTGAAAAGGACCAAGTGATTCAGGAAAAAACAATATTATATCAAATATTGGTTTTATCATTCAGATTGTATCCACTCAATATATGGCTGGGAATTAGCTCTCCTATGAAAATACGCTGTGAGAGGAATTAAGGTAAGGCTGGGGTCACACTTGGCATGAGTTTTTAAAAAACTCATGCGTTTTTGCATGTGTTTTTTAAGGTGTCTGATGGCACCCTGCGTTTTTACATGCGTTTTTAAATCAGCACCAAAAAAAGTTCATGCACTCTTTTTTGGTGGTGTTTTAAAAACGCATGCGTTTTTTTAACATGGGCCCCTATGGAAAACGTATGTGTTTATGGATGGTACTAAATGGTACTAATGCACCATGCATTTTTGCATGCGTTTTCGATGTCAGCTATACACATAATTGCAAAAACGCACACAAAAACGCATGGTACTGTCACACATGTGTTTTTGCTATTAAGACATGCGTTTTTGCTATTAGGGCATGCGTTTTTTAACATGGGGCCTATAAGTGCGTTTTTACTTGTTTTTTTTTAAATGCAGGGCTCCAAAAACTCATGAAAAAAACACAAGTGTGACCCCAGCCTAAGATAAAATAAATCAAAACTGAAGTTTTTAAGTAGATGAACTATTGAAATAAACAGGATACATTTAGCTGTACATTTTAGGGAAGAAGTTTCTTGGCCTTATATAGATCATGCACATTAATTGACATATCAGTAGAGAGGAGAAGATCGATCAGTGCATAATTGAATCTGGTTCAACTTTCCTGAAATCCACAGTTTCACTTGATTTCAACCAATGTAAATGTGATTTGTAAATATCAACAAATAATATGATGAGCGCCATTTCACACATGCTGCACATTCAGCACGTGGGGTAATGGCTACGGGCATGGCAACACAGGCTTCCCCTTAATGTTCTGCAGCAATTCGATAACATGGTGTAGTACAGCTAATCTAAGGAGCTATCTATCACAGGTAGTACAAAACGTATATTCTGGCCAAGGAATGCCACTTTATTACTATACTGTATAGGAATCGATGTGTGAGGATGGCTCAGGATGGTAGACATGGGGAATGGGCTCCCTCCTGTAGTACGTGCCCTGGCCATCCTCACAGAGCTATGGGGTTGGTAGTTGTGGTAGTCCTTGATAGGTTTGTGGTCTTTTGGGGTGCAAGTCATTCCTGATTTCATGCTAAAATTCCAGAACCTGCCTGCATAAGAGTCACCTACATAGACTTGGAGTTTTTTTTCAACTGCCTCTTACTAAAAATTTTGCACAGTATTTTGAACACATCAATGCTGTGGGCAAAAAACGTAAAGATGTTTTTAATGACAAACTTGGTTTTAGAGCACATTATTTCTATAGAGTGCTCCATAACTTCTGGTATCATTGATGTTGCTACTCCGTACTCCTCCACACTGCTTAGTATCACATTCCCACACATCAGAGTCAAGTTTTCATCATCTTAAGGTCGGCATCTTACCTAAAGGGACCTGTTCTATAGGTACAACCATCAACCAGAGGGCACAGACTATTCAACTCATCTAACACCTGTTACTGTATTGGCCTGTTCGCCCAGGTCTATGCAAGTTTTCTACTGAGGACTTGAACTGATAGAGTCAGTCTACTGACAGGAGAGATTGTTCAGATTCCTGGAGTACCTTGTAGTGAATTTGAGGTTTTTCTCTACATGTTCTGACTCACTTAGTCCTTTGTGGGAGCTACAATCTTGTTCTCCAGTACATGTTACGGTTGCAGTTGCTACAGACAACTGCTGGCTACAGGCAAGGTATTACACATAACTTATCACACACTAACTTATCACACGCTGTCTGCAACGGTTTCCTGTGCGGCGCTGTAAAGCGCACTCCAAACCGCTGCCTGTGTGACAGGTCGTTAAGGTAAACAGCGGGTAACTAAGGGCAGCGTTTTCCAGCACCGCATAGCGGTAACGCTATGCGTCGCTGGAAAAAGTTCTAAGATAAAACCGGAATCCGGCAGGCCAGGGTCAAAACGCAAATGTGACCCTGGCCTAACACACACTAAGGGCCCTTTCACATCAGCGTTTTTTGAAATTCACGGCAGATGCGGTGAAAAAACCACATCTGCCACGATTACCGCATACCGGCTGCACTTGCGGCACGGTTGCAGCGTGGTTGCGGTAAACGCCATACAAGGTATAGGCGGACTTGCGGCAGGTGCGGCAAGTGCGGTTTTGGCACTTGCGGCAGGTGCGGCCGCGAAAAAAAATGCTGTCAACGCGGTTTTTTTCGCTGCCGCAAGTGCCAAAACCGCACTTGCCACACCTGTCGCAAGTCCGCCTATACCTTGTATGGCGTTTACCGCAACCGCGCCGCAACCATGCCGCAAGTGCAGCCGGTATGCGGTATCTGCAGCAGATGCGTTTTTTTTCACCACCGGTATGCGGTAATTGCGGCAGATGCGTTTTTTTCACCACATCTGCTGCGAATTTCAAAAAACGCTGATGTGAAAGGGCCCTAACACTTACCACTTCACTACACTAAAATTAAGTCTGACCTCTAATTCTAGAGACTATCTCCTCCCCACAATGGGCTAATCCCACCACTTAATTTACCTTGTTTCTCAATCAGCATCTGAGCAAACTGTCTAACTTGCTGCACACTATATACTACACCGGTACTCAAAGTATCTATTCTGTATATTACTATGCCCTATATAAAATTCCTACACCATGGAAAAAAACTACCTTCTCACACCTGTGGTTGGTTATTTGTCCTTCCTCATTCTCTACCAGAGGCCTGGGAGTTTGAGGGTTCAACGAAGGATCTTAGTTTTTCCCAGCACTGTGCTTTTCTGTATTGAGAGTTCTGATGTTGCTCCTGGGATCTGTTGTAGACATTTTACCAACTTAGTGGTCAGTGCTCCAAGTGTTACTATCTCCACCAGATTCACTGTTGCATTCATCTTCCGCACCCTCTCCAGTTGAGGCCCTGGTATTTCTCTAGCTTCTCATATTCCTTATTTCTAATACTACTGTCATTTGGTACTGCCACATTCGTTATCATTGCTGTCTTTCAATCCTTGTATATTATCACAATATCTAGTCCCACAGGATTTTATCCCTTTCATTCTCCATTGCTTTTTCTGTGGTCTCCCATCTGGACTTATGGGTACTTAGCCCATAAACTGTACAGATGTTAATGTATACAATTTCCTCTACTTGGTTGTGGCGTTCAATGAACACTGTTCCTGCTTGCATTTTGCATCCTGCCACTATGTGTTTTACTGTTTCCAAGGTTTCTTTACATAGTCTGCACCTTGGATCTTGTCCTCTGTGGTAGACCCCTGCTTCTATAGATCTGGTACTTAGTGCCTGCTCTTGTGTAGCTATGATAAGTGCCTCTGTGCTGTCTTCGAGTCCAGTTTTCTCCAGCCATTGGTAGGATTTCTCCATGTCAGCCACCTCTATTATCTGTCAATGGGAAATCCCATGCAGCAGCTTTTCTTGCCATGGCACCTCATGTTCTTGTTCATCCTTCATGGACTGTTGTTGATGCTGACTTTCCTCTCCCTCAGCATCTCATCTTTTTGTGCTATTTTTCTGATGTATTTCTTGATACTCCTTGTTTCATCCATGATGATGGCCTATGAAACCTCGACCACTTGATATACAATTTTATGATGTGAGACTTGGGGTGGAGACCTCGTTGCAATTGTAAGGAGCTTCCGGGTCTTCACATTTGCAAAGTGCGGGGTTAAAATTTCCCCTAAAACATAGTCTATGACGCATCCTGAGTCAAATGAGACGGTTTTGCAAAATTTTGTGATTGTAAATTTGAGTGTGCGGATTCCCTTACTGGACAAACATGCATACATACACTCAACTTTATATCTAATATACAGTATATTGTATATACCACTGATGGGGGGGCCTGTATATACCACTGAAGAGGGCCTGTATATATCACTGATGGGGGGCCTCTATATATCACTGATGGGGGCCTGTATATACCACTGTGGTGGGCCTGTATATACCACTGAAGAGGGCCTGTATATATCACTGATGGGGGCTGTAACCTCTGATGGGGGGCCTGTATATACCACTGATGGGGGGCTGTATATACCACTGATGGGGGCCGTAACCGCTGATGGGGGGCCTGTATATACCACTGGGGGGCCTGTATATACCACTAATGGGGGGCCTGTACATATCACTAAGGGGGGGGGCCTGTATATACCACTGACGGGAGGCTGTATTCCACTGATGGGGGTTGTAACCTCTGATGGGGTGGAACAGTGATGGAGGTCCTATATACCAGTGATGGAGGTCCTATATACCAGTGATGGGGGATTATATACCAGTAATGGGGGGCCATTTATCATGATGACAGAGGCTGTATACCGTGATGAGAGTCTGCTTCATTTTCCCCCCTAGGTTTATACTCGAGTCAATAATTTTCCCTAGTTTTGGAGGGTAAAATTAGAGGCCTCGACTTATACTCGGGTCGGCTTATACTCGAGTATATACAATAGGGCCACGTCACACACACAGATAATTGTGCAGATATTGTTGGCAGATCTCTGGTTGCAGTGAAATCATGGACACATTGTTACATTTGTACACAGCCACAAAATGGAGCAATGTGTCCATGATTTCACTGCAACCAGAGATCTGCAAACAATATCTGCACAGATATCTGTGTGTGTGACGTGGCCCATAGATAGATAGATAGATAGATAGATAGATAGATAGATAGATAGATAAAAAACTGAAAAAACTGCACAGCACTCAAAGACATAGTGTGAATTTTTTCTGGTTTTCAAATTTTTTCTAGATAGATACCTAGATAATAGACAGATACATGGGTACTGTAGATAGATATATGGATAGATTATACTGGATATGAACCAATTCCTTCTTCCAGCACACGGACAATGGAGTGAATATGTTGCAGTAGAGATTGTAGACAGGAGAGCCGGGGTCACTTCCAATCATCGACACTCATCATCATCATCATCATCATCATCATCATCATCACTGACAAGTTTTGTTTGAAGTCGGCCAGTTTGGATCCAACTTTACTTTTTTTCAGTGGGAAGAGTGTCATGTGACACATCAAACTTAATGAGAATTTCATAATAAATACAATGGTTTCCTTGGTTTTAATGTAACTTTATTCTTTCATGAGTTATTTACAAGTGTATGACCATTTGTAAAATGTGTTCAAAGTGCTGCTAATTGTGTTGGATTGTCAATGCAACCCTCTTCTCCCACTCTTGACATATTGATACCAGCACCGCAGAAGAGATGCTAGCACGGGCTTCCAGTATCCATTGTTTCAGATGCTGCACATCTCGTATCTTCACAGCATAGACAATTGCCTTCAGATGAGGGATGAGGAAAACTTTTTTGTGAATGGTGAAGTTAACCAACAAAACCACCGCTATTGGTCTGACACTAATCCACAGTGGATAGATCTCTCAAAGACTGTTGGAACACAAGAATTGATGGTATGGTGTAGTATATGGGGTGAAGGAAAAAAAAACAGGCAACACTTCCTTTAAGCTTTTCAGCACAGGTGCAAATCTATAGATCTGAATTATATACAAATAAATTGTAGCAGCACACTGCTGATGCCAATAACATGCAAACAATGATGTGTTTAAAGGCATCATGTCACCTCCAGAACGCCTCCTAAGCTAGCAGAACATGTCCCATCCTGTGAAAGTGCATAAAAAGTTTTAATACTCACTCATTAGTGATTATAATTAGCAGGGGCTATATTCTTTAGTCACCAGGGCAGGCTGTTTTGCACCTCCAGGATCCACCCTCTCTCTCTGTCTGTTTGCTCTTCCTTGTGCAGACTTTACCCTCCCCCCTCTCCATCACTCACAGAATGCAAATCATTAGTCCTGCCTTCAGCTCCACATCACAGCAGCACAGACAGAGAGAGGGTGGATCCTGGAGCTGCAAAACAGCCTGCCCTGGTGACTAAAGAATATAGCCACTGCTAATTATAATCACTAATGAGTGAGTATAAAAACGTTTTTATGCACTTTCACAGGATGCTTTTAGGAGACAAAAGAAGTGTGAGATTAGTGATAGGATGCTGCAGGGACATGTTTTGCTAGCTTAGGAGGCGTTTTGGAGGTGACAGGATCCCTTTAAGTGATGAACATAGATTTTTTTTAAGAAATAGAAAAACTAAAAAGTTTTATCAAAAAAACTCATATGGAAATATCTTTTTTAAGAAGATAAGTACATTCCCCCCCAAAAAGATGTACCGTATTTTTCGCTTTATAAGACGCACCGGATTATAAGACGCACCCAGATTTTAGAGGTGGAAAATAGGGAAAAAAATATTTGTAGCAAAAAATGACTTTGATATGACACTCAGGCCCTGCGACCAGTCAGTGTTGGCGTCTGTTTCCTTCAGATGCAGGTGCAGCATGTGAGCAACACCAATGACTTCTGCTCCAGTGTCTGTTGGCGGGGAGACAGACGCCAGCACTGACTGGTCAGAGGGCTGAGATAACGTTGGAACTGCTGCAGAATCAGGGGTATGGGTGCATGCACACGATGAGTATACGCAGCCTTTTGGACACAGCGTCTTGCTGCTGCGTCCAAAATGCTGCGTAGTACAGTACAAGCATAGTGGATGGGATTTGTAGAAATCCCATACTCACTATGCTTCATCCGACCGCAGCATTCTGACAGCTGCGGTGCGGGTTGCCACCATTCCGCTCCTTCTCAGCATGTTCATTTCATGCTTTGGAGTTGGAAGCGGCTCCCATCGGGGGATTGCAGGGAGAAGCCGCCCTGCACCTGCCGCACATGGTGAGTACAGGGCAGCTGGGGTCTCCCTGCCTCCACATGTGGCTTCACTTATGTCCGGAGGAGCCGCGTCCAACACACAGCTACTCCCGACTGTGAGCGCACACCCTTAGTATGGTCTTTATTACTTTTACAAGGGCCAACAAGATGAATGAGAGGGGATTTGTTCATGTAGTAACAATCCCTTTAAAAACTATCACTCCCAGCATGTACTGTAGATCCTATAGCATGCTTGGAGTTCTAGTTAAGCACAGTATTGGTAGTGTTAACTTTACTTTATCAGTGGTTATGTTACATATACATGTGGACTCACTTTAATGTCTCCTGCTTTGCCATCACCCTGCTGAAATGAAGGAAGTGGCCAGTCTGTATATAAAGATCTGATGTGATGTACTGTAAGAGGGAGGGCCAGGGAGGGGGGCTGTACACTGCTGAAATATGATGCTCTAGCCCTGTCTCCTAATTACAAGTCACCACTAGTGATGGGCAGTCCGGCTCTTTTTGATGAGCCGGCTCTTTCGGCTCAGTTCACTAAAAAGAGCCGGCTCTTTCGGCTCAAAAAACGGCTCTTTTTTATAATAATCCTTTGCTACAACCTGTCATGAATACTGAACCTCCACTGTACAGTGAGAACCTCATTCTGCACCTTTGTATGTATCTAGTGAAGCAGTAAAGACTGTTATTAGCATTATTGTTTCCTCAGATTGTCAGCTCTTCTGGATAGGGTCCTCGCTCCTCATTTGTATTCTCAACTTTTATTGCTTTCTAATATGTGGTGTTTTTTCTACATGTCCTTATTAGTAAATGCTCTGATATGTGTCAGTACTAATTCTTAAATATAAAGGTTGCAATTACTGTGCTATGTTACTGTATGTGCAACATACACTGTACATACTACACACATTGTACACACACACTGTACACACATACTGTACACATATACACACACATTGTACACACATACTGTACACACATACATACACACATTGTACACACATACTGTACACACATACATACACACATTGTACACACATACTGTACACACATACATACACACATTGTACACACATACTGTACACACATACATACACACACTGTACACACATACTGTACACACATACATACACACATTGTACACACATACTGTACACACTGTACACACTGTACACACATACATACACACATTGTACACACATACTGTACACACATACATACACACACTGTACACACATACTGTACACACATAGATACACACACTGTACACACATCCTGTACACACATACATACACATACTGTACACACATCCTGTACACACATACATACACACACTGTACACACATTGTACACACACTGTACACACATACTGTACACACATACATACACACACTGTACACATACTGTACACACATACGTACACACATACTGTACACACATACATACACATTGTACACACATTGTACACACACTGTACACACATACTGTACACATATACACACACACATTGTACACACATACTGTACACACATACATACACACATTGTACACACATACTGTACACATATACACACACACATTGTACACACATACATACACACATTGTACACACATACTGTACACACATACATACACACAAGATATACACACACGATATATACACACACACGATATATATACACACACATGATAAATACACACACACATGATATATACACACACACGATATATATACACACACACACATATGATAAATACACACACACATGATATATACACACACACATGATATATACACACACACACGATATATACACACACACACACACATGATATATATACACACATGATATATACACACACGATATATACACACACACATGATATATATACACATACACGATATATACACACACATGATAAATACACACACACGATATATAAACACACATGATATACACACACACAATGATTAACACACACACACACATATGATATATACACACACACGATATATATACACACACACACATATGATATATACACACACACATATGATATATATACACACGATATATACACACACACATATGATAAATACACACACATATGATATATATACACACGATATATACACACACACATGATATATACACACACACGATAAATACACACACATGATATATACACACACACGATATATATACACACACACATATGATACACACACATATGATATATATACACACATGATATATACACACACACACGATAAATACACACACATATGATATATACACACACACGATATATATACACACACACATATGATAAATACACACACATATGATATATACACACACGATATATACACACACACACACAGCGCCTTCCACTAAACATTGAAGAGATGGAGACAGAACATTTTGTTAAAGATTTTCTCTTTTTTTTATACCAGAAAAAAAAAACTTAAGGGGTTAAACAGCAGTCATGGATGTCAGTAGGCCAACTACACTGGGCACTATGTGCTGACTTCCTATTACACTGCCTCTATATACAATTATTGAAGCTGCACCTATATCTCTCCACGTTTTACCTAAAATCCTATTCCTTACCCAACAACAGGTCTATTCTCCCCCTGCAGTGTCCTCCTGACTAAAGACTGAGAAGATGATCAATGATAATAAACAAGCTGAGTCCTCCTACACATCCCATATGCCAGATAAGGTCAGGGAAACTTATCCCATAAACATGCTGCTGGTCTTGTGCCCACTGCCCTAAGGAAGAAACAATGTGTGTGTATAGCTTTAATTGGGAGAAGGGGCTTCACGCCATGTGTTGGAAACTTTGTTTACACTTCCAGTGTTAGCTCACTTATCTCCTGGCTGCTCCTCCCAGTCATTAACCCCTTCACCCCCCCCCCCCCCCCGGCCTATTTTGACCTTAATGACCAGGCCATTTTTGTCAATTCTGACCAGTGTCCCTTTATGAGGTAATATCTCTGGAACGCTTCAACCGATCCTAGCGATTCTGAGATTGTTTTTTCGTGGCTTATTGGGCTTCATGTTAGTATTAAATATAGGTTGATAATTTTTGCGATTATTTGTGAAAAAATTTAAAATTTGGCAAAATTTTTGAAAATTTAGCAATTTTCAAATTATGAATTTTTATTCTGCTAAACCAGAGAGGTATGTGACACAAAATAGTTAATAAATAACATTTCCCACATGTCTACTTTACATCAGCACAATTTTGGAAAAAAAAAAAATTTTTGTTCGGACGTTATAAGGGTTCAAAGTTCATCAACAATTTTTCATTTTTCCAGCAAAATTTACAAAGCCATTTTTTTTAGTGACCACATCACATTTGAAGTCCCTTTGAGGGGTGTACATGACAGAAAACACCCAAAAGTGACACCATTCCAAAACTGCACCCCTCAAGCTACTCAAAACTACCTTCAAGAAGATTATTAACCCTTCAGGTGCTTCACGGGAACTAAAGCAAAGTGGAAGGAAAAAATGGTCATTTTAATTTTTCCAACAAAAATGTTCTTTTAGCCTCAATTCTTTCATTTTCACATGGGCAACAGGATAAAATGGATCCTAAAAATTGTTGGGCAATTTCTCCTGAGTACATCGATATCTCATATGTGGTCATAAACCACTGTTTGGGCGCACGGCAGGGCTCAGAAGGGAAGGAGCGCAATTTGACTTTTGGAGCTAATTTTCCATTCAAAAAGTGAAATGGCGCTCCTTCCCTTCTGAGCCCTGCCGTGCGCCCAAAGAGTGGTTTATGACCACATATGAGATATCGATGTACTCAGGAGAAATTGCCCAACAATTTTTAGGATTCATTTTATCCTGTTCCCCATGTGAAAATGAAATAATGTAGGCTAAAAGAAAATTTTTGTAGAAAAAAAAGTACTTTTTCATTTTTACGGATGAATTTGTGAAGCACCTGCGGGTTCAAAATGCTCACAACCCATCTAGATAAATTCCCTGGGGGGTCTAGTTTCCAAAATGGGGTCACTTATGGGGGAGCTCCAATGTGTAGGCACACAGGGGCTCTCCAAACGCGACATGGTGTCCGCTAACAATTTGAGCTGATTTTTCAGTCAAATTGTTAGCGGACACCATGTTGCATTTGGAGAGCCCCTGTGTGCCTAAACATTGGAGCTCCCCCACAAGTGACCCCATTTCGGAAACTAGACCCCCCAGGGAACTTATCTAGATGGGTGGTGAGCATTTTGGATACCCCAGTGCTTCACAAATTAATCTGTAAAAATGAAGAAAGAAAATTTTTATGGAAATAAAAGTACTTTCTCATTTTTACGGATTAATTTTTGAAGCACCTGGGGGTTTAAAATGCTCACCACCCATCTAGATAAGTTCCCTGGGGGGTCTAGTTTCCAAAATGGGGTCACTTGGGGGGGAGCTCCAATGTGTAGGCACACAGGGGCTCTCCAAACGCGACATGGTGTCCGCTAACAATTTGAGCTGATTTTTCAGTCAAATTGTTAGCGGACACCATGTTGCGCTTGGAGAGCCCCTGTGTGCCTAAACATTGGAGCTCCCCCACAAGTCACCCCATTTTGGAAACTAGACCCCCCAGGGAACTTATCTAGATGGGTGGTGAGCATTTTGAATGCCCCAGTGCTTCACAAATTAATCTGTAAAAATGAAAAAAGAAAATTTTTATGGAAAAAAAAGTGTTTTTTCATTTTTATGGATGAATTTGTCAAGTACCTGGGGGTTCAAAATGCTCACCACCTATCTAGATAAGTTCCCTGGGGGGTCTAGTTTCCAAAATGGGGTCACTTGTGAGGGAGCTCCAATGTTTAGGCTCACAGGGGCTCTCCAAACGCGACATGGTGTCCGCTAACAATTTGACTGAAAAATTAGCTTCAATTGTTAGCGGACACCATGTCGCGTTTGGAGAGCCCCTGTGTGCCTAAACATTGGAGCTCCCCCACAAGTGACCCCATTTTGGAAACTAGACCCCCCAAGGAATGCATCTAGATGCATAGTGAGCACTTTGAACCCCCAGGTGCTTTACAAATTGATCCGTAAGAAGGAAAAAGTACATTTGTTTTCACACAAATTTTCTTTTTTCATTATTACGGATCAATTTGTGAAGCACCTGGGGTTCAAAGTGCTCACTATGCATCTAGATATGTTCCTTGGGGGGTCTAGTTTCCAAAATGGGGTCACTTGTGGGGAGCTCCAATGTTTAGGCACACAGGGGCTCTCCATACGCAACATGGTGTCCGCTAACTATTGGAATCGTTAGTGGACACCATGTCGTGTATGGAGAGCCCCTGTGTGCCTAAACATTGGAGCTCCCGCACAAGTGACCCCATTTTGGAAACTAGACCCCCCAAGGAATGCATCTAGATGCATAGTGAACACTTTGAACCCCAAGGTGCTTCACAAATTGATTCGTAATAAGGAAAAAGTACATTTGTTTTCACACAAATTTTCTTTTTTTCATTTTTACGGATCAATTTGTGAAGCACCTGGGGGTTCAAAGTGTTCACTATGCATCTAAATACAGCGACGCCCATTTTTTTTTTTTTTTCTAGGACTAATTCCAGAAAAAAAATGGCGTAGGGCTCCGCCATATTTTTGGTCCAGCCAGGTACAACTTGGCAGCTACGGACTGCCAGCAACCCCCAGCTGCCTCATTGTACCTGGCTGGCAACCAAAAATAGAGCAAAGCACAGTTTTATTTTTTTTTCTAGGACTAATTCTAGAAAAAAATGGCGTGGGGCTCCGCCATATTTTTGGTCCAGCCAGGTACAACTTGGCAGCTACAGACTGCCACCAACCCCCAGCTGCCTCGTTGTACCTGGCTAGCTTCCAAAAATACAGCAAAGCCCTTTTTTTTTTCTTCTAGAACTAATTCTAGAAAAAAAAATGACATGGGGCTCCGCCATATTTTTGGTCCAGCCAGGTACAACTAGGCAGCTGGGGGCTGGAATCCGCAGCATGGAGAGGCCCAAGCGTTCTGGGCCCCCCATGCTGCGAATTGCAGCCCGCAGCCGCCCCAGAAAATGGCGCATTCATTGAAGCGCCATTTTCTGGCGCTGTACCCATGCTCTTCCAGTTGCCCTGGTGCCGGTGGCAAACTGGGTAATAAATTGGGTTAATGCCAGCTTTTTATTGTCAGCTGGCACTAAGCCCGAGATTCATAATATAGGGCCAATGTTAGACCCGCCATTAGGAATCTCTGGTAAATAGTCAGAAAATACACACAGAGAAAAATCTTTTTATTTGAAAAAAAAACACAAACAAAATTCGGACTCCATCTTTATTATAAAGATCCGACGTAGTCCACAACGAAGGTCCCACGACGCTCGATCGCCTCCGACGTAGTTCACAACGAAGGTCCCACGACGCTCGATCGCCTCTGGTCAATCCAGAGACTGCAGCAAGGGATGAAGTGTCCTCTTCCTACAGTCTATGGGGTCATAGTTATGGTGCACTGTATGACAATGACCTGTCATACAGTGCACCATGACTATGATCCCAGAGACTACAACAAGAGGACACCTGATCCCTTGTTGCACCCATCCATCCACCTATGCACCCATCATCCACGCACGCACACGTCTATGCACACCCACATCTATGCACGCACACGTCCACACACATGTCCACACACGCACACGTCTACTCACACATCCATCTATGCACACATCCACGCACGCACACGTCTATGCACACACACATCTACGCACGCACACGTCTACGCACACTCACGTCCACGCACGCTCATGTACGCTCACGTCCACGCATACACCCCCTATCCATTCACCCACCATCAATTCATTCATTCATACATACATACATACATACATAGATACATACGCATACATACATACATACACACACATACATACATACATACACATAGATACATACACATACATACATACATACATATACATACATGCATAGACACATACATAGATACATAGACACATACACATACATACATACACATACATACATACATACACACATACATACATACATACATACATAGATACATACACATACATACATACATACACATACATACATACATACACACATACATACATACATACATAGACATAGATACATACACATACATACATACATACATATACATACATACATAGACACATACATACATACATACATAGACACATACACATACATACATAGATACATACACATACATACATACATACACACATACATACATAGATACATACACACACATACATACATAGATACATGCATACATACATACATACATACATACACACATACATACATAGATACATACACACACATACATACATAGATACATGCATACATACATACATACATACATGCATACATACATACTTACCTCCCTCGTTCCACCGATGAGCAGGAGGAGGCCGGGAGAGGAGGCGGGGCCACAGACCGGCGGGGCGGGCAGAGAAGGAGGAGCTGCAGCAGCGGCGGCGGCAGCAGCGGCGGGTGCACCGACGTGTGCAGCCCGCCGCAGGAGGTGAGGGGGGGCCAGGCACAGGGCCCGGAGGTGGGGGCAGCCAAGGGGGGGGAGCACTGGAGCAGGGGAGCAGGCAGTGTTGCCGGCGGGCGCACGTGGGTGCAGCCCGCCGGCAGATACATTATAATAGAGGGGGGCGGGCGGGCTGGAGGGAACGGGGGGGCCCCCTGGACAGTCCTGGAGCTGGAGGGGGCTGAGGAGGGGTAGGCACTTGCCGATCCGCCCCTCCAGATCTGATTGGAGAGCTCCAATCAGATCTGGAGGGGTGAATCCCTATGATTTCCTCCGATCGGCAGTTTCACTTTTACACTGCCGATCGGAGGGGTACTGGGCATGGGGGGGTTAATCCACCCCCTGTGGGGTCATCTACAGGTTGTCACAGAGCAGCAGCATCTGTGACACCTGAGCGACCCCACTCACAGGAGCTGCAGCAGCTCAAATCTGCCAGGACGTTGTGCAACGTCCTGGGTCGTTAACAGGCAGAAACACAGGACGTTGCACAACGTCCTAGGTCGTTAAGGGGTTAATAAAGCTGCCAACAGAGGGTAAAAAAACCAAAAAATAAACACGGCTCTCTGGCTCGTTCACTGTGAAGAGTCGGCTCTTATCAGTCACATGAAAGAGCCGGCTCAATGTGTCGGATCGTTCGCGAACGACACATCACTAGTCACCACAGAGCTTGACCTGTATGCAGGGCCAGGGGAGCTGTACACTGCCGTTATATGCAGGCTCCAGCCCTGCTCTCCATACACTGAAGCTCCTGAACTGCAGACCGAGCTTCCTGCATTTCTGCACTGTGCAGGGCTCAGCAGGACACATTACAGTGAGCAGAGGGAGTGAGGCAGGACACTGACAAACAAGGTACCTGCTGTGATAAAGTGCCGATCTGCCCTGCTCTGCCCCTGTCTTCATGGCAGTGAATCAGCACAAAGCTCAGTGCTCATTCACTTGCCACAGCTGCACCCAGCTCCTCCGTTCTCACTATCTGCAGCACACAATGTCCCCAGCAGCTGCAGGAGCGACCATGTGTGCCGGCTAAGCAGCTTCTCCTGCTCCCCGTGCTCTCACCTCTCATGCTGTCTTCAGTGCAGAGAGGTGGGTGGAGACTGGGAGCAAGTGAAGTGAATATCTAAGTAGCTAATGAGCCGGGGACACGTGGTGCTCCTGCCGCCTGATTCTTCAGCAGGGACCATTCCATGTCACTTCTGTCCCCAATTCACTGCTGTCCCCCCCTCCCAAGCAACTGAGGATGCTAGAATGTTATATTCCTTTTATAAGACGCACCCCCACTTTCCTCCAAAACCTGGAGGAAAAAAAGTGCGTCTTATAAAAGGAAAAATACGGTTATATATATATATATATATATATATATATATATATATATATATATGATATGTACCAAATTATTAGCAGCATACTGGTTAAGCCAATACATGCTATTTGTAGGTGTTACTAGATATTTTTTGGGAAAGAATGAAAACTATAAAGTTTTTAAAAGAAAACTCAGATAGAAATATTTTTTTGTTGTTGTTTTTTGTTTTTTATGGTTCTTAGCGCATGCATTGGCCAATATATGCCAGCCCTTCAACCACTTCACGGTGACCATAATTCTGAAGGTCTCTGTCTACACCATAAACCTCTCTCGTACTCTAGGGGTCTCCGTTACAATGGGCAGTAGCAGGAGACATACCTCATCAGTTGGACCCTATGGTAGGGAGGTAGGAGTGCAAGTCTAGTATTAGAACCAGCCTGTTCCACACATAATAAATGAAGAAAAAAACCAGACAGCACTTCCTTAAGCTCTTCAGCCCAGGTGGAAATCTATATAGCTGAATTACATATGTACCAAATTAATAGCAGCACACTAATACTAAGCATGTATTGGCTTAACCAGTGTGCTGCTATTAATTTGGTACATATCTAATTCAGCTATATAGATTTGCACCTGGGCTAAAGAGCTTAAGGAAGTGCTGTCTGTTTTTTTTCTTCATTTATTATGTGTGGAGCAAGCTGGTTCTACCGCTGGACTTGCACTCCTGCCTCCCTACCATAGGGTCCAACTGAAGAGGTATGTCTCCTGCTACTGCCCATTGTAACGGAGACCCCTAGGGTATGAGAGAGGTTTATAGTGTAGACAGGGACCCTTCAGAATTATGGTCACCGAGAAGTAGTTGAAGGGCTGGCATATATTGGCCAGTGCATGCGCTAAGAACCTTGAAGAAAAAAAAAAAACAAACAAAAAAAATTTCTGAGTTTTTTTGTAAAAACTCATAGTTTTTATTTTTTCTCAAAAAATACCTAGTAACACCTACTAATAGCATGTATTGGCTTAACCAGTGTGCTATCAATTTGGTACATATCTAATTCAGCTATATAGATTTGCACCTGGGCTGAAGAACTTAAGGATGTGCTGTTTTTTTTCTTCATTTATATATATATATATATATATATATATATATATACAAAACAGAAAAAAACTGCACAGCACTCACTGACATAATGTGAACTGGTGCCAGCAGGGACACTGGGTCAAACAACTAGAAAAAAATTTCTCTGCAGCACACAGCTACTATCAATGTGCAAACATGCAAACAAGCGGTATATATTTGAGGAAAAAATTTAAAAACTTACCGTATATACTCGTGTATAAGCCGACCCGTGTATAAGCCGACCCCCTACTTTTGCCCCCAAAACCTGGGAAAATCTATTGACTCGCGTATAAGCCGAGGGTGGACCCCAGCACAGGTATACAGCCCCCAGCAGTGGTATACAGGCCCCAGCAGTATGATATACAGCAGGCCTCAGTGGTATATACAGCAGCCCCAGTGGTATTGCAGCCCCTATATACAGCAGCCCCAGTGGTATTGCAGCCCCAGTGGTGTATACAGCAGCCCCTATATACAGCAGCCCCAGTGGTATTGCAGCCCCAGTGGTATTGCAGCCCCTATATACAGCAGCCCCAGTGGTATTGCAGCCCCTATATACAGCACGCCCAGTGGTATTGCAGCCCCAGTAATGCAGGGCCCCTATATACAGCAGCCCCAGTGGTATTGCAGCCCCAGTGGTATTGCAGCCCCTATATACAGCAGCCCCAGTGGTATTGCAGCCCCAGTAATGCAGGGCCCCTATATACAGCAGCCCCAGTGGTATTGCAGCCCCAGTGGTATTGCAGCCCCTATATACAGCAGCCCCAGTGGTATTGCAGCCCCAGTGGTGTATACAGCAGCCCCTATATACAGCAGCCCCCAGTGGTATATACAGCAGCCCCAGTGGTATTGCAGCCCCTATATACAGCAGCCCCAGTGGTATTGCAGCCCCAGTGGTGTATACAGCAGCCCCTATATACAGCAGCCCCAGTGGTATTGCAGCCACAGTGGTATTGCAGCCCCAGTGGTATTGCAGCCCCAGTGGTATTGCAGCCCCTATATACAGCAGCCCCAGTGGTATTGCAGCCCCAGTAATGCAGGGCCCCTATATACAGCAGCCCCAGTGGTATTGCAGCCCCAGTAATGCAGGGCCCCTATATACAGCAGCCCCAGTGGTAGTATACAGGCAGCCCCAGTAATGCAAGCCCCCCCCCCTCATGCTCCGGTCACCTGTAAAGCAAATTATACTTATCAGTGCCCGCTGCCGTCCGCGCCCGCATCTGCCGACATCCCGATCCTCCGTCTTCATGCGACTTCTTCCTGTTTCCTGTGCGCGTCGCCGGTAATGACGTCATTACCTGCGACGCGCACAGAAGCAGGAAGAAGATGCATGAAGATGGAAGATCGGGATGTCGGCAGATGTGGGCGCGGACGGCAGCGGGCACTGATAAGTATAACTTGCTTTACAGGTGACCGGAGCATGAGGGGGGGCCCTGCATTACTGGGGATGCGGGGGCTGCTTTATACCGCTGTATACAGCAGCCCCCGCACTGACTCGCGTATAAGCCGAGGGGGGTACTTTTCAGCCCAATTTTTGGGCTGAAAAACTCGGCTTATACGCGAGTATATACGGTACGTTTTTTTCAAAAAACTCAAAAATCTTATTTTTTTATTTTCTTGGGGTTCTTAGTACACACATTGGCCAATTGTCGCAGCTGATGAGCAAACAGACATTGACCAATGTGTGTACTAAGAACCCCAAGAAAATAAAAAAATAAGATTTTTGAGTTTTTTGAAAAAAACGTAAGTTTTTAAATTTTTTCCTCAAATATATACCGCTTGTTAGCATGTTTGCACATTGATAGTAGCTGTGTGCTGCAGAGAAATTTTTTTCTAGTTGTTTGACCCAGTGTCCCTGCTGGCACCAGTTCACATTATGTCTGTGAGTGCTGTGCAGTTTTTTTCTGTTTTGTGTATAACGAATGGAGAATCTGGCTCCATGACTGCAACTTGCACCCTCATCACCCACAGGTGGTCTTTGGTTGAGATGGTGTCCACCCACTTGAGAGTGGGATATGGAGGAAAAGGAGGACAGGGATGTCAGCGTTAGGACTCATCAAACCTGGGGTCGCCTTGTCGCGGCTGATGAGCAAACAGACATTGGCCAATGTGTGTACTAAGAACCCCAAGAAAATAAAGAAATAAGATTTTTGAGTTTTTTGAAAAAAACGTAAGTTTTTAATTTTCTTCCTCAAATATATAACGCTTGTTAGCATGTTTGCACATTGATAGTAGCTGTGTGCTGCAGAGAATTTTTTTTCTAGTTATATATATATATATATATATATATATATATATATATACCGTATATACTCGTGTATAAGCCGACCCGTGTATAAGCCGACCCCCCTACTTTTGCCCCAAAAATCTGGAAAAACCTATTGACTCGTGTATAAGCCGAGGGTGGACCCCAGCACAGGTATACAGCCCACAGCAGTGTGGTATACAGGCCCCCCCAGTGGTATACAGGCCTCCCCAGTGGTAGTATACAGCAGGCCCAGTGATAGTATACAGCAGCCCCAGTGGTAGTATATAGCAGCCCCAGTGGTAGTATACAGCAGCCCCAGTGGTAGTATATAGCAGCCCCAGTGGTAGTATATAGCAGCCCCAGTGGTAGTATACAGCAGCCCCAGTGGTAGTATATAGCAGCCCCAGTGGTAGTATACAGCAGTCCCAGTGGTAGTATATAGCAGCCCCAGTGGTAGTATATAGCACCCCAGTGGTAGTATACAGCAGCCCCAGTGGTAGTATATAGCAGCCCCAGTGGTAGTATATAGCAGCCCCAGTGTTAGTATATAACAGCCCCAGTGGTAGTATATAGCAGCCCCAGTGGTAGTATACAGCAGCCCCAGTGGTAGTATATAGCAGCCCCAGTGTTAGTATATAACAGCCCCAGTGGTAGTATATAGCAGCCCCAGTGGTAGTATACAGCAGCCCCAGTGGTAGTATATAGCAGTCCCAGTGGTAGTATACAGCAGCCCCAGTGGTAGTATATAGCAGCCCCAGTGTTAGTATATAACAGCCCCAGTGGTAGTATACAGCCGCCCCAGTGGTAGTATATAGCAGCCCCAGTGTTAGTATATAACAGCCCCAGTGGTAGTATATAGCAGCCCCAGTGGTAGTATACAGCAGCCCCAGTGGTAGTATATAGCAGCCCCAGTGTTAGTATATAACAGCCCCAGTGGTAGTATATAGCAGCCCCAGTAGTAGTATACAGCAGCCCCAGTGGTAGTATATAGCAGTCCCAGTGGTAGTATACAGCAGCCCCAGTGGTAGTATATAGCAGCCCCAGTGTTAGTATATAACAGCCCCAGTGGTAGTATATAGCAGCCCCAGTGGTAGTATATAGCAGCCCCAGTGGTAGTATACAGCAGCCCCAGTGGTAGTATACAGCAGCCCCAGTGGTAGTATACAGCAGCCCCAGTGGTAGTATATAGCAGCCCCAGTGGTAGTATATAGCAGCCCCAGTGGTAGTATATAGCAGCCCCAGTGGTAGTATACAGCAGCCCCAGTGGTAGTATACAGCAGCCCCAGTGGTAGTATATAGCAGCCCCAGTGGTAGTATACAGCAGCCCCAGTGGTATACAGCAGGCCCCCAGGGGGTACCCAGCAGCCCCCTGGGGGTACCCAGCAGCCCCCAGGGGGTACATAGCAGCCCCCTGGGGGTACACAGCAGCCCCCTGGGGGTACACAGCAGCCCCCTGGGGGTCCCCAGCAGCCCCCAGGGGGTCCCCAGCAGTCCCCTGGGGTACCCAGCAGCCCCCAGGGGGTCCCCAGCAGCCCCCAAATGCTGGCACTCACCCCCCTTGCAAGGGCCCCCCCCGCTTCTCCTACCATCCCGGTCTTCTGATCAGCGCTGCTCCTCGGTGCTCCGCGGTGCTCCGTCCGTCCGTGCTGCTACATCCGGGATCCCCGGCCGTCGCGTGATGACGTCATATGCCTGCGACGGCCGGAGATCCCGGATGCAGCAGGACGGATGGACGGAGCACCGCGGAGCACCGAGGAGCAGCGCTGATCAGAAGACCGGGATGGTAATATAACCAGCGGGGGGGGGCCCTTACAAGGGGGGGCGAGTGCCAGCATTTGGGGGCTATATGCACTGCTTCCCCCTGCCGCTGATTGACAGGGGGAAGCAGTGCATATTTAATGAGCGGCCCCACGTGACGGGGCCGCTCATACAGCAGCCCCCCCCCGCCTCCTGCAGCCTCCACAGCCCCCACCACAGCCACCACACCATGGGCCCCCGTATAGACCCGTGTATAAACCAAGGGGGAGACTTTTCAGCCCAAATTTTGGGCTGAAAAACATGGCTTATACACGAGTATATACGGTATATATATTGTGCCTGTCTCTCTGTAACGGAAATCCCGCATCTCTGATTGGTTATGCCCGGCCGCGACCAATCAGCAACGCGAGATTTCTGTTACAGAGAAATAGACACAATTAGCCGCAGATGGCCCTGCCCACAACTCCCTGGCAGCTTGGCGGCGGAAAATGGTGGAGCTGTGGAGCAGGGCTGGCGTCAGCATCCGGCGTACCCGGCCAAATGCCGGGGTCCAGGCATGACTGGGGGGCTCACTGTCATCCTCCCGCCCGCCCACATTGGAGGTCAGCGGTGACGCAGCCGGGAGATGACCGGTGCTAGCCGGTCATCTCCCAGCCGCTCAGTCACACTTGCTGATGCTCCAAAGATCCCAACAACAATGCGACCTGTAGGTGTGCTGCATGAGGGTCAGCGGCAACGCAGCTGGGAGATGACCAGCGCACACTCAGTCACACTTGGCAACGCTCCAAAGATTCCGATGCCGGGAGATGACCGGCTAGCGCCAGTCATCTCCTGGCTGCTTAGTCTCACTTGGCAACGCTCCAAAGATTCCAACAATGGTATGACTTGTAGGTATCGCTGGAGCGTCACCAAGTCTTTTGCACGGAAGTCAGCTGCAACAGAAGTACCCTGAGTGGCGCTAGCAATGTCGCTCAGTGTTACAAGCAGCAGCGACCAGGCCCCCGCTCTGAGTTTGCTCATCGTTGCGATCAGTAAGGTACAGTAACACTTGGCGATGCTCCAGCGATTCCAACAGCGATACGACCTGTAGGTCACACCATACCAGGAGTGGCATAAGGTCACACAAAAGTAGTGTGAAAGACTGGTGGAAAGCATGCCAAAATGCATGAAAGCTGTGATTAAAAATCATGATTATTCTACCAAATATTGATTTCTGAACTCTTCCTGAGTTAAAACATTAGTATTGTTGTTTCTTAATCAATAAGAACTTGTTTTTACATAGTAACATAGTAACATAGTTTTTAAGGTTGAAGGAAGACTTTAAGTCCATCTAGTTCAACCCATAGCCTAACATGTTGATCCAGAGGAAGGCAAAAAAAAACCCATGTGGCAACACTAATCTCCACATTGGGGGAAAAAATTCCTTCCTGACTCCAGATACGGCAATCAGACTAATTCCCTGGATCAACGCCCTATCAAAGAATCTAGTATATATAACTGGTAATATTATAGTTTTCAAGAAAGGCATCCAGGCCCTCTTAAATGTTAGTAGTGACTCACTCATTACAACATCATGTGGCAGAGAGTTCCATAGTCTCACTGCTCTTACAGTAAAGAATCCGCGTCTGTGATTATGATTAAACTTTCTTCCCTCCAGACGTAGAGGATGCCCCCTTGTCCCAGTCTCAGGCCTAAGAGTAAAGAGATCATTAGAAAGGTCTCTGTACTGCCCCCTCATATATTTATACATTATTATAAGATCACCCCTAAGCCTTCGTTTTTCCAAGCTAAATAACCCCAAGTTTAATAACCTGTCTTGGTATTGCAGACCCCTTAGTCCTCTAATAACTTTTGTCGCTCTTCTCTGGACCCGCTCTAGTTCAGCTATGTCTTTCTTATACACCGGAGACCAGAATTGTACACAGTATTCTAAGTGTGGTCGCACTAGTGACTTGTATAGAGGTAAAATTATGTTCTCCTCATGAGCATCTATGCCTCTTTTAATACATCCCATTATTTTATTTGCCTTTGCAGCAGCTGCCTGACACTGGCCACTAAATGTGAGTTTGTCATCTACCCATACACCCAGGTCTTTTTCAGTGACAGTTTTGCCCAGTGTTTTACAATTAAGCACATAATTATACCTTTTGTTTCCTCTGCCCAAGTGCATGACTTTACCTTTATCCCCATTAAAGCGCATTTGCCATTTAGCAGCCCAAGCTTCTAGTTTACATAAATCCTCCTGTAATATAAAATTGTCCTCCTCTGTATTGATTACCCTGCATTTTTTGCATTATTATATACCTATAAAGAGAAAAATCAGAGAAACTGAAAATGTTTCAGTGGTCTCTTAATTTTTTCCAGAGCTGTATATAAAGGTAAGAAAAAATGCTTTATTGAAATGACAAAAATTAAAAATGATTTATAAGACACTACAAAATGAGATCACAATCTGAAAAAGTAGTAGGTAGTAAATAAAATACAATATTGTTGCAGCAGGATATTTTATTAGCACTGAGTTAAAAAAATATTCAAAATATATGGACTACACATGAGCAAAAATAATAGTCACATAAAATATGTACCTATATACTGCAGGTACCTAAGTAATGATAGATATTGTCACTCTCCATCACTCACCTGCTTTCCCTTTCTCTGCTTCTTTTCACTGGTGACATATCCACCAATCCTGCTCCCCCCCCCTATCTCATACCTCTCAAAAATTCTCACCCCTATCTTTATCATGCTAAGATAAACTACCGCAATCCCTCACATGTAAAATCAGTGCCACTGACCCCAACCCCCCTGCTTCCTCTGTCTGGAGCACTTTGGAATATCCACTCCATCTGCAACAAGCTCCATATGATCCATGATCTCTTTACTTCCCGCAACCTCTCCTTCCTGGCCCTCACTGAGATCTGGCTGACGGCCCCTGACATGGCCTCCTCTGCTGCACTGAGTTATGGTGGCCTCCACTTTTCCCACAGTCTTCGCCCTGGTAACAGACATGGCGGAGGAGTGGGTTTCCATCTCTCTACAATCTGCTCCTTCAACCCAACCCTACCCCCACCCTCAATTATCCTCCCTTCTTTTGAGGTTCACTCTGTCTGTATCTAATCTCCCTCTAATCTCCAAATGGCTGTCATATACCGACTACTGGGCTCAGCCACTGCCTTCATTGACCAATTCTCCACCTAGTTTCTTCACTTTCTCTCGACTGACATCCCCACCATTATCATGGGTGACTTTAATATCCCTACTGACACCCGCCAACCAGCAGTCTTCAAACACCTTTCATTTACCTCATCCTTTGGACTTACTCAGTGGTCCTCCACAGCCACTTACACAGATGGACATATCTCATCTTCACCCGCCTCTGTTCAATATCTAATCTCACAACCTACCCCTCTACTCACCTTCTCATCCTCATCCTCCTCACCGGCCCCCCATGTCCAGACACTAGCTCATCCTCGCAGAACTTCGCACACCTAGACATTCAGACTCTCAGACTCTCTTCCACCTCTGTCATCCATATCTACCCTCCATGACACAGACAGTGCCAATGCTTTCTACAATGCCTCCCTCACATCAGCCATAGACTCAGTCACCCCTCTCACACATGGCAAAGTGCGACAAATCAATAGGCAACCCTGGCACACCAAGCTCACCAAAAAACTTTGAAAAGTGTCCAGAGTCGCGGAGCAGCGCTGGAAGAAAACGCACCTGCCAGACAACTTCACTGCCTTCAAACAAGCTACACTTGCCTTCAAATCATCCCTCACCTCTGCTAAAGAGGCCTACTTCACAAACCTTATATCTTCACTATCCCACAACCCCAAACAACTGTTCAGTACATTCAACTCTCTCCTCCGCCCACCACTGCCCCTTCCAACTTACCACATCTCTGCTGAAGACTTTGCCACATACTTCAAAAATAAGATTGACCAAACAAGAAAAAACCTTTACTGTTCCACCACCCCATCCACTCCATATACCAGAACTCTGCCCTTCCCTCACAACCTCCCTCTCCAGTATCACTGAAGGAGAGATTACTCATCTCCTCTCCAAATCAAACCTCACCACTTGTGCACTTGACTCCATCCCTTTCCACCTCCTCTCCAACCTCACTAACATGCTCATTCCAGCCGTAACCCATCTCTTCAACCTATCACTATCTTTTGGTACTTTCTCCCCTGCTTTCAAGCATGCCACCATCACACGCATCCTCAAAAATCTTGACCCGACTGCTATGCCCAGCTATTGCCTCATATCGCTGCTCCCGTTTGCTTCAAAACTCCTCGAGCAGCATGTCCATGCTCAACCTTCCTCCGACCTCACATCTAACTCTCTCCTTGACAACCTCCAATCTGGCTTTTGCACCCACCACTCCACCGAAAATGACCTGACCAAAATTACTAAAGACTTACTGCCAAAGCTAAAAGACATTTCTCCATCCTCCTCCTGCTAGACCTATCCTCTGCCTTTGACACAGTCGACCAATCTCTCCTACTACAGATCCTTTCTTCCCTTGGCATCAAAGACCTTGCCCTCTCCTAGATCGCCTCATACCTTTCCAACCGCACATTAAGCGTTTCCCACTCCCACACTACCTCTTCATCCCACCCTCTTTCTGTTGGAATCCCACAAGGCTCTGTCCTGGGGCCCCTACTTTGTTCTATCTATATCCTTGGCCTAGGACAACTCATAAAGTCCCATGGCTTCCAGTACCACCTGTATGATGATGAAACTCAGATCTACCTCTCTTGCACAGATGTCTCCTCTCTGCTGTCCAGAATCATGGAGTGTCTATCAGCCATATCCTCCATCACCTCCTGGTTTCTAAAACTCATTGTAGGCAAAACTGAACTTATCATCTTTCCTCCATCTCATGTATCTTCCCTACTCAATCTCTCAATTATGGTAAATGGCATAACACTCTAGCCTGCACCTGAAATCTGCTGCCTTGGAGTAACTCTCAACTCTGCCCTGTCCTTCAAACCGCACATTCAAACTCTTGCCACCGCCTGTCGCCTCCAGCTCAAATATATTTCCAGAATTCATCCTTTCCTCAGTCCTCAATATACTAAACCTCTTGTACATGCCCTCATCATTTTCCGCCTTGATTACTGCAACATACTCCTCTGTGGCCTCCTTCTAACTCTCTTGCACCACTCCAGTCTGTCCTCAGTTCTGCTCCCTGACTAATCCACCTCTCTCCTCACTACTCCCCTGTTTCTCCCCTCTGCAAATCTTTTCACTGGCTCCCAATTCCACAATGAATCCAGTTCAAGCTATTAACACTGACCTACAAATCCATCCATAACCTTTCTCTTCCCTGTATCTCTGAACTAATCTACCACTATCTTCTCTCATGTAATCTTCGATCCTCCCAAGACCTCCTTCTCTCCTCCACAATAATTTGTTTCCTCACACAATCGCCTCCAAGACTTCTCCCGAATATCCCTCATCCCCTGGAATTCTGCAACCCAACACGTTTGATTATCCACCACACTCAGATCCTTCAGACGGAACCTGAAAGCCCATCTCTTCAGGAAAGCCTACAGCCTGTAATGACCTTGGTGCTAGCCTCACCACCAGCAGAACTGCCGCACCCCGACCTTCTGTCTTCTCCCCATTATCCTGTAGAATGTAAGTCCGCAAGGACAGGGTCTTCTCTACCCCCCCCCCGTACCAGTCTGTCATTATTAATTTGTTTACTTTAAACCATATCTATAATTTTGTATGTAACCCCTTCTCATGTACAGCACCATGGAATTAATGGTGCTATATACATAAATAAATAATGATAATAATATTGTATATCTATCATATTGCAGTCAAATAATATAACAAATGTTGGTGTTTGTGGAAATTAGTGTAAAGAAATGAATAGAAATATGCTCCAAAAAAGTTATCAGTACTGAAGTCTATGTGGCAGTGCACTGATGAATAGCCAGGCAAAAAATACATGTAAACTAAGGTAAAAGACGGTTGTAACAGCAATAGTTTAAAAAAATGGCATATAGAATAAGTAACCTATCAGTTCAGATGAAGAAGTAAAAGTCCTTTTTGGCAATGCTAGTGCTTATATAATTAGATGAAGCAATATATAATTATAATGGATCCCATGTGCTTAAGGACCAATTTAATGGTATAAAAATACAGATATTATTATTATTATTATTATTATTATTATTATTATTATTATTATTAATTTATTTATAGAGCACTATTGATTCCATGGTGCTGTACATGAGAAAGGGTTACATACAAAAAAGTTAAAAATACAACAAACAGACTGACAGTGATAGACTGATACAGAGGGGAGTGAGGACCCTGCCCTTGCGAGCTTACCTACTACAAGGCAATGGGGGGGGACAGAAGGTTGAGTCTGCTTCGGTGGTGGTAGAGTGCCGGGTCTAGTGGTGGAGCGCTGTTCAGTGGTGGTGGAGCGCCGGGTGCAGTGGTAGTAAGACGTCAATGCAGGCTGTAAGCAGTTCTGAAGAGATGGGTTTTCAGGTTCTGCTTGATGGTTCCGAGTGTAGGGAATAGCCAGACGTGTTGGGGTGCAGAGTTCAAGAGGATGGGGGATGCTCGGGCAAAGTCTTGCAGGTGGCCAAATGAGGAATGTACAAATGTGATGGAAAGAAGGAGTTCTTGGGAGGATCAAAGATTGCATATTGGATGATTGAGATCAGTTCAGAAATATAGGGAGGGGACATGTTGTGGACTGCTTTGTAAGTCAATGTTGGTATTTTGAATTGAATATGCTAGGGAAATGGGAACCAGTGAATAGATTTGCAGAGTGGAGAAGTGGAGAAGTACCAAGGAGAGAGGTGAATTAGTCGGGCAGCAGAGTTAAGGACAGATTGGAGAGGTGTGAGAATGAAGGTTGGAGTAGTCGAGACGGGAGATTATGAGGGCATGCACTAGTAGTTTAGTAGTTGAGGGTTGAGGAAAGGACGGATTGTGGAAATAGTTTTGAGCTGGAGGTGACGGGGGTGGTGAGGACTTGGATGTGTGGTTTGAAGGATAAGGCAGAGTCAAGGGTTACTCAAAAACCAAGAAATTGTTGCGCCACACTGTGCAAATTAGTCGAAGCAAGGGGTTATATTGATATGTCACTCACCTTTTCTAGTTGCGCCCCCTGCACAACTAGGTTGATGATTTGAGGTGAGATTTAACCACAGGCATAAATCCGTTGCTACGTGTAGAGAAGCCTTTCCTTATGGAACTATAACGTCTCTCCCAGAGATCACGAGCCCAGGGAAGGGCAGCTCCTCTGTGTTGACCAAATCCTGTCCCAGAGCTGCTCTCAAACCACACTCCCCAAAGGGAGGATTTGAACACGATATGAAGTAAAAAGGTATGATAAAATGAGCGCTACCTTTCAAATTTATTGTGAACAGTAGAAGTTACAGGTCTCCTCGCTACAACATGTTTCGACACTAAAGGTGTCTTTCTCAAGTGGATCGTTCACATTACGATTTGAAGGGAGCCGATACTGTCCGATATAATTCGGACAGCATCGGCTCCCTTCTGATGCCTGGAATCGGGTGTCAAACAGGCACCCGATTCGGGCATAAAATCGGAGTGAAAAAAAAGAAAAAAAAAAGTTTATTCTCACCTCCCCCCGAGCCCCCGCCGTCTTCCGCCATCTTCTTGGAGGCTCCCGGTGGCTTCTGCAGGCTCCCGGTGGCTGCAGTGGTCTTCCTCTGCTGTTCAGGACCTGCGGTGATGTCACAGTCACGTGACCGCGGGTTCACCATGGTAACCCGCGGTCACATGACTGAGACATCACCGCAGGTCCTGAACAGCAGAGGAAGCCCTCTGCTGACACCGGGAGCCTCCAAGAAGATGGCGGAAGACGGCGGGGGCTTGGGGGGAGGTGAGAATAAACTTTTCTTTTTTTTTTAACCCTTGTGCTCCCAGTTAGGAGCAGTTTTACTGTACTGAGCATGCTCAGTACAGTAAAACGGGGTCCGAGGAGACATCAGATATTTCCTCGGACCCTTCTCCACAGGGCCCCATGTCAAATTGATCGGGTCGGATCGGATGTGCACTAAATGCCATCCGATCTGGTCCGATCCGAATCTGTCAGATTTTATTTTCGGTGCAAAAATCGGAGCAAGCTCCGATTTTTGCACCGATAAAAAAATCGGACAGATTCGGATCGGACCAGATCGGATGGCATTTAGTGCACATCCGATTCGGTCCGATGCCCATAGGGCTGCATGGGGCCCAAAATCGGTCCGATGCTGTCCGATTTTTATCGGACAGCATCGGAAATGAAAAATCCGTAGTGTGAAGGCAGCCTAAGAAGTATTATGTCCACACCAATCACCTTGGACATCTTGGCTGCTGTAGTTTGTTAGAAGAAAGGGGTGAGAATAACCCTTTGTGCCAGCAGCCTGTAGATCTTTGATATTTAAATTAAGAGTCTTATCTGATAGCTTCCCACACTGAAATGCAAGAATGGATATCTTCTGATATGGTAATTAACCATGTCAGTAGAACAGATTTCCATCAGATACAACTGAATTGGTCAATGTTATATGAAGGGACATTTATTATGGCCTATTACACCAATGTGGGCATAAATATAGATATAATACACATACATGCTCGCAAAGAGAGATATATATTTATGTGTCATATTAATTATTAATTACCCCATCATTTCCCCCTCAACATATATCAAGGGATATGACTTTATACATCTCTTCTGGCTGATTGCTGCGTTCGACAGGATCCAATTGTCTGGTTTATTAGTGGTTGTGTCACACACAACCCAACCAGGTGAGTACAACCATACTTATAATTGACTGATTATATCGGATAAGACCCTATTGTGCGCTTCCTCTCCATTTATTATAGTTTCCACTCGAATTTGAACTTCCACTTCAGATAGCTGCATAGAGGTCAGATTATGGTCTATTTTCCTCATCGCCTTTCATCACGGGAATGTCTCATTACACAAACTGTTGGGACTGGAGCAAAAAACACCATTAACTTGAATGATACAACACCCTTTTCAGGGGATGATACAGTTAAGATGAAAAACTTTTTAATCAATTAGAAGATCTACTCAGAGATGAATTGCACTGTTATACTGATGCTAGATTTCTCTCCATATACTTGGATGAGAATATCTGTCCCAGGGGCTTGAGAATTAACCTCTCTTCCCCTTTTCCACATGATTCTAACTTTTCTATGGAATGGAATGAGATTCTGTTTAAATGTATGCAGGGGTTACTGCAGATGCTTTTAAAAAAAAGAACTACACTGGCTGAAACTATGGCCGAAGGGATTTCTGATCTATCTATGGAATAACTAAATTATGGAACATACCCTGAGTATAATAGTCGTAACATGGTAATCTCAGCGATCTCTTCCAGGCTGTTAAGGCCCAGTTACACACACAGATAATTGTACATTATCTGCGAACAATCTCTGCACAATTATCTGTGTGTGTAACTGGGCCTTTACAAGCCGAACAAATGATCATCACTAGAAAGGCACGTAAACTCTATAGGGACAGAGAGGATTATAAAAAAGCCAATAGGTATGAGAAAAATGAAACCCCAGCTAATAAAAATAGTAATGATCCGAAACCTCTAATTATTCCTAAAATCCCTATTCGTAAACCTAAAAATGTTGAGAAAGAGTTTTTTCCTGGGGAAGAAAACCAAAATCCACTGATGAAATTCCAAATAAACCATTACCACTAACTCCCAGCAACACCTGTGAATTTGAGACTAGATTGAATGAGGAGATTACAGGGGATATGAGGGAAGATAACAAAAAATGATATAACAACCACTGCAGGTGGATCATCAGACAATGATCCCTCTGAAATGGTGATAGTTTCAGACAATCCACTGATGGTTGATACTGAGAAAAAGAGCGAGATAGTGGATCCACAAACACAAATTAAAAAATAATTGAACAAATAGATGCCATAAAAAACAATAAGAGAAAGAAAAATAATAATAAGAGTAAAGAAACAATGGATTTAGCAGCTCCATTGATTCCCATCATGGCTGACTTACCGGACATGATAAATTTTGTGGATGACATATCTGGAAGCAATCTCCTAGATAAGAGCTACAATCCAGAATCTGTTTTAAATACTAATCTGATTTTTGAGGATTCAACAGTGACTAAAATAATTTCAAAAGAGGATACCAGCAAACAAATTAGAACAGATACCATGACTGCTGATCATAATATAAAAGATATAGATAACATACTCATAGTAGATAATTCAAAAATCGTAGTGACCTGGTCCCATTTTTGCCCAAAGCAAGGGTTCCAGGGAACTTTGAATCTAACATTATAACACAAACCCAAATTAACCTTGCCGCTTTATTAGAGAAAGAGAAAAACCAAAATACGGTAACATGATAATGCATTTTTTTAAGAATCAACAAAGAAAAAGAAAAAGTGTTACAGAGGGTGCAGAGAGGGTCAAACGCAACAGAAAAGAATAGGTTCATCAGTACAGGAGAAAAATAAGTCAAATAACATTTTTAATTTATCATCTAATGTTTTAAATGCGGCTGAATTGTCTGTATTGCATAAAGGAATATCCTTTTGTCCCTTGTCAGATTCACAAGAATTAGATCTATACATAGATCTACAAATTTTCATCAGGAAACTCACAGTTAAAAGACATTTGTTATTACAGGAGACGAAAAACACAGTTTCAAATACAAAAAAATGCTCCCAGTTCAGCAGAAGACCGAATATTACACACCTCTTTAAAGAATAAATCAAATTTTTATCCAATACAAAATCAAGGCCATCATCTTAAAATGTTCTCTGATCTTGTCCTTAAGGAATTTGAGAATATTCAAACTAGAGAACAAAAACATGAGAGAAATTTGTCTAAGGGCCCTTTCACATCAGCGTTTTTTCAAATCGCGGCAGATGCGGTGAAAAAACGCATCTGCCGCGATTACCGCATACCGGCTGCACTTGCGGCACGGTTGTGGCGCGGTTGCGGTAAACGCCATACAATGTATAGGCGGACTTGCGGCAGGTGCGGCAACTGCGGTTTTGGCACTTGCGGCAGGTGCGGCCGCGAAAAAAACCGCGGCTGACAGCATTTTTTTTCGCGTCCGCACCTGCCGCAAGTGCCGAAACCGCACTTGCCGCACCTGCCGCACCCTTACCGCAAGCCCCATAGACATGGGGCTTGCCGCAAGTGTGCCGCAAGTGTCGCGCTTATGCATTAAACGCGGCAGATGTGGTTTTTTCACCGCATCTGCCGCGAATTTCAAAAATCGCTGATGTGAAAGGGCCCTAAGATGATGATTTTAGAATTATTTGTATTATTCTGGTATTCCAAGATCATGCCCAAGAGGTTGGGCTGATCTGTTTGAGAAAAACACCATAGCTGATAGTCTTGGTCTATGTGTTTTTGGGTGAGATGTGATAAGGTGCTGCTTGATTTCAAGTTTGAAAGCTGACCAGTGGGAGCATTTGTGGGCGGGTCCTTTGTGTCAACACACTTCCCTTGACAAACTGGACCAATCACAAGAGACTGAATGATGAGAGCGGTAACATTTGGATTCACCTGAGTGCAGATGCAATTGACAGTGCCCGCTCAAAATGTGAGCCAAAGGGAGGGTAAATGTATATATGTGTCAAAATGTTTTTTCAATTAAAAACAATATTCAAAATTCTAGATCCATTAGGGTGGTTTTCAGCGATGTTTAAGCTCGAGAGCGCTCTCTTCCCTGAGCAGCACAGTGGCGCTTCAAGTAATATAGGATTAACAGTGACAATGGGGATTATCTTGATGCCTGCGCACAGGATCAAATACACTGACCAGCAAATACAAATTAACAGGTAAAAACCAAAGGAGGTGTAATGGATAAATAGGAAGTGATAAATGATATGTGCCATTAATCATCAGACAGAGATAGAATTTTATAACTTTTCCACTACACTCCTATTCACCATGGAAGTGTAAGGGATAAACTAATGTATAAGAGCACAGGAATGTGCTAATGAGCATTATTTTTAAAGAGTTTGTAATATTTTGAATGAAAGATTGAAATTTTATTGCTTGGTTTTATAGAGGGAGATATGTTTTATTGATGTGCATTGTTTTATATCGATGTGTTTTGTACATTTATGTGGTGATGGACACTTATGATTGAGATTTTGAAAAAAAAATAAAAAAAGGTGTAATTCTTATACTCCTGAGGAAGTGTACAGTCGGTACACGAAACGCGTCGAGTCTGTGGCAGAATAAAGATCTTTGTCTTAAGATCCGAGGTCCTTGGAGTGATTTTCTTGGCCAAATCTTCGAACAGCGCAAACTGAAAGCCGGATTCCTATATCAGCGCATATGATTTTATCGATTCCTATAAAACTTTATTCTGAGAACTGGCTCAGAGAAAGACTCCAGAGGTCACTGCCGGTTAGTAGCAGGCCCAGAATTTCTCTTGATCGTGATAAATTCTCTAAAAGAGCAGTAGTGACCTCTGGACCCTCGTTCCGTGCACTTCCTCAAATTGAAGCACCATAAAATCAATGAACATTGTGGGACATTACTATTTGGGTTACATCTGAACTTCCAGAATTTATTTTGAAGCAATACATTTTTGAACGAGGGCGTGTTGTAGAGTCTTTATTCAAATGAACTTTGTTTTTCATTGTGTCTATGTCCTTTTTAACTCTATGCTTGCCAGAATAGTAATGGAGGTGTCTGATAGATACCTATCCACTGCCCCCTTCACACTGCATGATTTCACTGATCAGTGTCCATCAGTGTTTGTGTGCCAAAACCCGGAGTGAAGCTTGCAGAGAAAAACTAGAATTGAAAGATTGACACCTGTTCTGTGTTTAGGAGACACTCCTGGTTTTGGCACACAAACACTGATGGACACTGATCAGTGAAATCATGCAGTGTGAAGGGGGCCTTAGACCTTAACTTGATACCAGCTGCCAATTCAAAGCTGAGATCAACCCCATTAATCTATTACCCTTATTTCCACCACACCTACACAATCGGGAAGAACCAGGTAAACTGCAAATTCTGTGGCGGCTGTGGGCTTGTATATTCAGGCTTGGAAGGCCAAATCAGCATGTCACTTCCTACCCTGCAATTTCCAGCCCTAAATTGTCTGCTTTACCTTGTCTGGTTATCAAAACATTGGTGAAGCCCAGTCCTTTTTTTTTTTAATTAAATGAATAATAAAAAAAAAAAAATGACACAGGATCCCCTCTAATTTTGATAACCACTCTGCAGGTGTCTGTTTTACCTGTTCTAATTATCAAAACAGACAGGAGTCCACGCTGTGTTTTTTTACTTTTATTTTTTAAAATAGTGTACAGTCATCCTCCGCATGCAATAAATCTTGTTGATTGGCTATGCTGCAGCCTTTCAAGGAACTTTATTAACATATGAAAAGTACCTGAACAATGGAAATTGCCAAGCTTCGCCTTGACTGCCTCCTCCTACCTACCTTGATAAAACAAAAAAAGCATTGTTAATTGTCTAATAATTTTGTTATTAGCAAATCAGTGTTGCATCTCAGAAAGGAATATTTTTTTTCACTTCTAAACAGTACAGTTCGCCTAGTTTTTATCCCTAATTAAAGGGATAATTTTTGGACAACTTATTATTAAAATGCTATCACTGCAATCCTCTTTGAAATTGATATTTGTTGCATACAACAGGGGTGGACCCACCATGGTGCAGCTGGTTAAGCTGCATCAGGGCCCAGACCGGGTAGGGGGCCCCTCAAGCACCTGTAGGGGGCCCCCCATGACCTTATGTCAGAGGAGAGGAGGTTAACTGAGGGAAGCTTCCAGCTTCCCTTGGCTGTTCCCGCCCCTCCTCTCCACTCCAGTCCCGGGTCCCGGACATACAATGCGCGGCTCGGCGCAGGTAAGAGCCACACGCAATTCCCCCCTGCTAGCATCCCCCCTCCGCTCCCCACCGAAAGCTACTAGACCCCCCTTCTCCTCACCGAAAGCTACTAGCACCATCCCCCCACCTTCCCCCGCTCCCTCCTCACCGAAAGCTACTAGCACCAATAACCCCACCTACCCTTCCCCCCCAGTCCTCACCTAAAGCTGCACAAGGGCCCGCCAGTCTGAAGGTCCGCCACTGGCATACAACCAATTGAAAACGCAAAAGCTTCTTCCATTTGCAGCACCTATCTTTAATTAACAGTAAAGCATGCATCTTTGACCACATAAAAGACATACATTTTAACACTTTATACAATTTATTGTACCTTGAAAATGTATTCATATCTAGTGAACTTTTCCACATTTTTTTATGTAGCACCCACAACTAAAATGTGTTGTATAGGGATTTTATGTTATATAACAACACTAAGTAGCAAATATTTGTTAACCGTTAGTGATGAGCGAGCACTAAAATGCTCGGGTGCTCGATGCTCGGGTCAAGCATCTCGAGATGCTCGGGTACTCGACCTGAGCACCGAGCCTAATGTTATCCTATGGGAGACCTGAGCATTTTTCCGGCATGACCCCCAACAGCCTGGATAAACTCTTAAAATGTCACAAAAGTATAACAACAGTGCCCAAATGACATGGGAACAGCATGGGGAAGACCCCTTTCAGCATTTCTGACTCCCAGGTCACTGCTGTGAACAATGTTGTGTGAGTATTACGCCACTTTTACGGACTCACAATAAAACATCCAAAAATGAAACCAAAATGCTTTTTCCTGGGGAAAATGTTGAGGGCTCATACTCATTTGTGAGACAGTGTTGCTGTATGATAGTTTTTTGGATTACAGGAAAAATTTAAAAAAATAAATGCATGGCACTCCGATGCCCCTGGAAAGAGACGTGAATGAGGCCTCTTTAAATAATGTGCCCATTAATAGAAAGTGGGCCTTTTCTGGTATTGCCCTAGGCAGGGCTGCCAAAAATTGGGAGGCACTCTGATGCCCCTGGGAAGAGACGTGAAGGAGATCCTCTTTAAATATTGTTCCCATTACAAGTCCCCTATAAATGTAATGCCCATGCACTAAGTATGGACTGAAACATTTACCCCTGGGGGGTATACATGAACCTACTGTCTAACTTTTAACGGTTAGGGGCATCATAAACAACATGTAAATAAAATATCTTTTTGTGGCATCATGGACCACGGTCGCCCTGATGATATGGTGGAGGCGGATGAGGAGAAGGAGGAGGAGTACAGCAAATAGCCCAAATCAGGAAGTGTATACCTATGTCTGGGTGTGAGGAGGGGTGTGGGAATGTACATCCCCAATAAATACAATGGCTTCAACTTTACATTACGCTGCTGTCATTTGGTGGTGTGCTGAAGTCAGGCCCAATCCAACTCTTGTTCATCTTGATCAGAGTCAGCCTGTCAGCATTTTCAGTTGACCGGCGGGTGCATTTATCACGAATGATTCCACAGGCTGCACTAAAAACCTGCTCTGACAAAACGCTAGCGGCAGGGCAGGCCAGGACTTCCAAGGTGTAGAGAGACAATTCATGCCACGTGTCCAGCTTCGATACCCAAAAATTATAAGGCACAGAGAAATTCCAGAGCACTTTTGTACGGTCGCCAAGGTACTCCTTCACCATCTTTACAAACTTTGCAGTCCTTGTGACAGTACGGAGAGAGTGCTAAGAAAACTATCCCATATCTCGGAGAGTGTTCCTCTATCTCTGCTGGATTGGAGTTGTGGCTCTCTCTCCCGGACGCCTTGGTCGGCCACCGAACTGTGACCCCTGCCGCCAGTTTTACGAACAGAATTTTTTTACTAATTCTCTAACAAGAGCCTTCTGGTACTGCGGCATTTTTGTAGACCTCTCCACTGGTGGAATAAGAGAAATAAAGTTCTCCTTGTAGCGTGGGACTAAAGGTTTCACCAACCAGTAATGAGTGCCCGCCAAGATTTTGATAACGCAAGGGTCACGGAACAGGCAGCGTAACATAAAGTTAGCCATGCCATGTGCCAGACTGGTAGCAGGCAAGACTTCAGGATCATCAACAACAGGATGACTGACCATGCTGGCCTCATCCTCCTCATCCCTGTCCTCTGGCCATTCACGCTGGACCAACGGTATGACAGTTGCGCAGGTAGTACCGTCAATTCTGCATGAAGCTAGCTCCTGTTCTTCTAACTGCTCTTTCTCATCCTCCTCCTCGTCATTGTTCCCAATGCACGTTGGGATGAGATGAGGCTGGGCTGTGTGTAATCACCCACTATGGTTCCTTGCTCCATCTCATCGTGCTCCGCCTGCAATACATTGTCTTTGATTTTGAGCAGAGAGTGTTTTAGAATACAGAGAAGCGGGATGGTGACGCTAATGATGGCGTCGTCGCCGGTCACCATCTTAGTGGAGTCCTCAAAGTTTTGGAGGACTGTACATATGTCAGACATTCATGTCCACTCCAGAAGTCTTATGTGTGGAGTTTGATCCGAATACCGACGGCCTAGTTGATGCTGGTAGTCAACAACTGCCCTCTTCTGCTCACAAATCCTGACTAACATCTGCAGGGTGAAATTCCAACGTGTGGGGACATCAGACACCAGTTTGTGTGCCAGAAGCTGCAAATGCTGCTTAAACCCGGCAACGGCAGCCGAAGCAGTAGGTAACTTTCTAAAATGGGCACACAGGCAGCGTACTTTGACGAGCAGACCCAGCAGCTCCGGGTAGGATTTAAGAAACCGTTGAACCACCAGGTTGAGCACATGGGCCAAGCATGGCACATGTGTGAGCTCACCTTGCCTCAGAGCTGCCACCAGGTTCCGGCCACTGTCACACATGATCATGCCTGGCTCTAGGTTCAGTGGTGTGAGCCAATGATTTGCCTGCTCTTTCAAAGCTGTCCACAACTCATCAGCATTGTGGGGTTTGTCACCTACGCATATTAGCTTCAGCGCAGCCTGTTGTCGCTTGGCCGAGGCAGTGCTGCAGACCTTCCAGCTTGGGACTGTTGTGGAGGCTGAAGGGGAGGAGGAGGAGGCTGAGGAGGAAAACGTTCCGGAGCTGTAGACTGTGGGGACAACCCTGACTGAGTTAGGGCCTGCAATCCTTGGCGTCGGGATGACGTGTTCCGTCCCAAAGTCCAACTGGGTCCCGGCTTCCACTATATTAACCCAGTGTTCCGACAGCGAGATGTAGCGTCCCTGCCCACAAGCACTTGTCCACGTGTCTGTGGTTACGTGGACTTTGCTGGAAACAGTGTTGTTAAGAGCACGGCTAATGTTTTGGGACACGTGCTTGTGTAATTCGGGGACGGGACACCGGTTGAAATATTGGCGGGTGGGGACCGAGTAACGAGGAACGGCCACAGCCATCAGGTTGCGGAATGCTTACATCTCCACTAGCCTAAAAGGCAACATTTCCAGTGCAAGCAGTCACAAAATGTGCACATTTAGGAGTGTGGTGTATGAGGCGTTGGCATCGTATTTGCGTTTGCGTTCCAATAACTGGGGTATTTATATCTGAACGTTGCGGTGGGACAAGGACATGGTTGATGATGGTGGCATTTCTGATTGTGCAACGACAGGTGCAGGAAAGGAGGCATCTTCACGTGCACTATGGACAGGGCTTTGCTTGCATGCTCAACAGTGGAAGAAGCAGCGGTGTCACCCGCAGACACTGCTCCTTGAACCTGTGGTACGTCCCACAAGATTGGGTGCTTTGCTGCCATGTGCCTGATCATGCTGGTGGTGGTCAGGCTGCTACTTTTGCTACCCCTGCTGATGCTGGCATGGCAGGTGTTGCAAATGGCCTTTTTTGAATTCTCTGCAGACTCCCTAAAAAACTGCCAGACTCGTGTAGGCCTAACTGTTGTACTGGCAACTTGCGTCGTGTTGCTGTTATGAGGAACGGTTGCCCGCCTTCTGTCTGCGGACACCACTCTGCTTCTTCTGGCCTGTTGTGATGCTACGCCTCCCTCCTCCTGTTCGCAGCTGTTCTCGCTCTGCATGTCCTCCTGCCAGGTTGGGTCTGTTACTGGATCATCCACCACGTCGTCTTCCACTTCCGCACCCTGGTCCTCCTCCTGACTGTCTGGCAATTGTGTCACATCATTGTCCACCTTTTGTTGTAACACATTACAACCGTCGCCTTCGTGCGACAGTGGCTGCTCAAATATTTGGGCATCGTTACATACGATCTCCTCAGGCCCCAGTTCAAGTGGAGGCCCGAATTCATGAAGGGCATACTGAACAGCTCTTCAGAGTGTCCAAGTGTGGGATCACACTCGGCATGGTGGGAGGAAGGAGGATCAGGGTGACGAATATGCAATATGCGGTCCGGTCTCATGGCTGCTGACACTTAACCGTGTGGAAGACAGTGTGTTTGTGTTGGTACCTAACTGACTGGAAGCATTATCTGCTATCCAACAAACAACCTATTGACACTGCTCTTGATTTAAAAGTGGTGCATTGCTGCTGTCTCCTAGAAATTGGGACAGGAAGGTTGAGCGATATGATGTTGGCGTTTCTCGTGGCCCAATTCGAGCTTGCCCACGGCCTCAGCCTCTGCATGCACCACCATCACATCCACTTCCTGGTCCCTTGCCACCGTCCTTGCGAATTTTGAATGGTGTGCTATATACACTTCCTGTATACAACTAACTGAAGGATTCCGATGAATGTTTTTTAGATGGATTGATGAAATTAGATATTACAGGCTAGACACCTGCTACAAATGCTGCGTACAGGTAGACAGCGTCTTGTGAGGTATAGACAATTGGCCTATATTACCCCTCCTGAATATACAAATTAAAATTAATCCTTAATAGGACTGTTTTCGGATGGAGAGATGAAAACATAGATATTACAGGCTACACACCTGCTACAAATGCTGCATACAGGTAGACAGCGTCTTCTGAGGTCTAGAAAATGGAGCTATATACCCCTCTTGCCTATAGAGATTTAAATTAATCCTTACAAGGACTGTTTTGGGATGAATAGAGGAGATTTAAAGCCAGCACACCAGCCACAGATGTGATGCTGGCTGGTATACTGGCATATATAACTTTCCTATATACCTTGCCTCCCTGCCTGCTTGTATACAGCTAATTAGTCCTCAGAAGGACTGTTGTTTGTCTTAGATTAGCAGCCCTGCACCTACACTAGCTGAAAGGCATGATATCTGTCCCTGAATCAGCAGACGCTCTTCCTACACTGACTGTCTATGGCACAGTATAACAAGCACTTATAAAGTGTAACAAGTCTTATAAAGACCTGATGACGCTGTGCGGCCAGCCAATCACTGTAATGCCACAACCAACATAGCTGTAGTATTACAGTTTCTGGTAGCCAATCACTGCATGTGGGCTGGCTCTGTAAAGAGTGCCAACATGCAGGAAGGTGGACCCGAGCATGAGCACGAGTATCGCGTCATTACTCGGTGCTCGCCGAGTACCCCGACTACCGAGATATTTGTGCGAGTACCGAGTAGTGGCGAGCATGATTGCTCATCACTATCAACCGTAAAGGAAAATATACATAATTTTAGAAATATTTTAAAAATATTGGTCTGAAAACTGTAATGGGCATTTGTATACAGCAACCTGCAGTCTAATACTTTGTAGGACCACCTTTTGCTGCAATTACGTCTGCAAGTCTTTTGAGTTACGTCTCTACAAGCTTTGCACATCTTTTAGATTACATTTTTGCTCAGTGAAATTGAATGGAGAGCATATGTGAACTGCAATTTTTTAGTCATGCCTCATATTCTCAAAGGGATTTAGGCCAGGACTTTAACTGAGCCATTCATACACATAAATATGCTTTGATTTAAACCATTGCAGCTCTGGTAGTATTTTTAGTAAGATGCACTGATGGAAAGTGAACCTACTCCACAGTGTCAAACGTTTTGCAGCCTTCAACAGGTTTTACTACAGAAATACCTTGTAGTTAACTCCATCCATTTTACCATCAACTGTGACAAGTTTTCCTATCCCTGCTTATGAAAAGCATTCCGACAGCATGATGCTGCCATTATCATGTTTTCTAGTGGGGATCTTGTTTTCAGGGTAAGGCTGGGGTTACACATAGAAATCCGTTTTTGGAAGTCATTTTCATCACCAATCCGTTTTTTATAGGGTGCTTTTTGTGTCTCCTGCACTCCTGTACGTTTTTGGACTTAGTAATTTTTTTCAGAAAAAACGCATGCGCGCAAACGCATGCGCAAACGCAAGTGCCTATATATGCCATGCGTTTGCGCATGCGTTTCCCATAGGGCCCCATGTTAAAAAAAACGCATAAAAACGCATGCGTTTTTTAACTGATGCCAAAAACGCTGTTTACTGCGTTTTTGGCTCAAAAACGGACAGGGCAATGTTTTGAGCTCCAGAGAAAAACGCACAGGGTGTTTATTACACCCAATGCGTTTTTCTGTCAGTTTTTGGACTTAGAAAAAAAAATTAACAAAACTGAAGCCAAAAACGGACTGAGGGCTTATGTGTGACCCCAGCCTAATATGCCTTGCTAGTTTTAACTTTATTAGGTGGCATTAGAGTTTGTCTACTTCCTGACTGAAGTTTTCTCCCACACATAGCATTTTTGATTAAGACCAAAATGTTCTACATTCCCTTATATGACCAGAGCACCTTCTTCCACAGGTTGATTTTCCTACGTGCAAGGTGGAAGAAGATACTCTTGTCAGCTGAGATCAAAGTAGAACTTTTTGGGCTAAATGCAAAACAGTATGGCCATGTACAATTTGCGTTTTTTTTAGCACTCCCAAAAGTACACATGCATTTTTTTAAGAGTGCTAAAAAATGTCCCTTGTGTGTCTGAAAGGCTTTTAATCATTTTTGGACTTTTTCATTTTTTACCCAAAAACGCAGGCAAAAACGCTTGCGTTAACGCAGGGTGCATAAATGTGCCATTTAAAAACGCATGCGTTTCCCATAGGGCCCCATGTTATAGAAACGCATGCGTTTTTTTAACATGGGGCTCAATGGGAAACGCAGGTGCCTATATGTGCCCTGCATTAATGCATGCATTTCCCATATGGGCCCATGTTAAAAAAAACGCATGCGTTTTTGGAAACAACCCCTGCGTTTACACTCAATTGCACCCTGTGTTAACGCACCTGCGTTTTTTTTAACAGCCCAAAAAACGCAGAGATGGGCAAAAAAGCTCATGTGTGTGAACAAGGTCATATATGTGTGGTTTAAAATTAAAGTGCCCTGATTAAAGTGACCTATGACCTTCTGATAGCAATACATAATGGTGACCACTCTCTGCTTATTCTTCTTGATCTTTGTGCAGCCTTTCTCACTGTTGACCACCATTTCCTACTCACTATGCTGCACTGCATTGGCATAAAGGACACCGCTCTCTTCTGGTTCTCTCCCTATCTTTCTGACCACTCTTTCAATGTATCATTTGCTGGCTCCACTTCCTCTCTTCTTCCTCTTACTGTTGGCGTCCCTCAAGTTTTGGTCCTTGGCCCTCTTTTCTTCTCTCTCTAGTCTACACAGCCCCCATTGGACAAACCATCAGAAAATTTGGTTGCAAGTACTATCTTTGCGCTGAAGAAACACAACAATACACTTCAATCCTGACCTTACCCCCACTGTACTAAAGGACACCAATGACTGTCTAACTGCAGTTTCCAATATCAAGTCAAATCTCTATCTGAATTTCAACCTTTCCAATACTGAACTTTTTCTGCACCCGCCCTCCAAAAACCTCCCTAAATCTGACATCTCCTTTTCAGTGCACGGCACCACAATAACGCAAAGGCAGCAGGTTCATTTTCTTGGTGTTATGTTTGCCGCTGATCTTTCCTTCAACTCTGATATACAATCTCTCACCCACTTTTGCTGCTTGCAACTAAAGAACATCTCTAGAATCCACCCCTTTCTCACTATGGAAACAACAAAAACCATCACCGTGGCTGTAATTCAATCCCCCTTGATTATTGTATATCTCTATTAATTGACCTTCCCCTCACTAGACTCTTCCATCTCTAGGCAATCCTTAAAGCAGCAGCTAGGGTCACCTATCTGGCTAATTGTTACTCGGATGCTTATGCTCCGTGCAAGTCATTGCACTGGCTGCCCATACACTATAGGATCCAATTCAAATTGCTTGTTCTCCACCCACAAAGCTCTTCACAGTGCAGCACCTCTCTACATCTCTTTCCTCCTCTCTGTCTATCACCCCACACACTCTCTTTGCTCTCGGACCGACTTTAGACTAATATCTGCATTAATCCGAATCTCCTACTGCCAGCTCCAAGACTTCTTCCATGCTGCACCAATTCTCATGAATGCTCTACCCCAAGAAACTATACACAACTTACATAATTTTACGTGCTCCCAAAAACACATCTTTTCAGAGTGGCCTACCATGCTCCCTAATCGAAGCAATTTAGACCTAGGGTAGTCACTAGTCCTCTGAACATAATTCTGTCAAACTTCACCAGACTCAAAAGCTCTACACAGATTGGTTGGTGGCCACTCAGGCAGCTCTTATCTTCTCCCCATTTCTTCAAGTTGGCTGAACCATCGTTGTACATAAGCACCTGTACTTTGTGTCATTCCCACCTTATTTCAGATTATTATTAATTGATTATTATTGCAGGGTTGTCATTATTTTTTGCTTTAATTATTGTATATGAATCTCTGAATTGTAAAGCGCTGCAGAATATGTTGGCACTATATAAATAAATATTACTATTGTTATTGAATCATCCTAATATAACTTCTGCATTCCCAACATAGGCTTTTAAACAGGCTATGATAGTCTCTTCTGATTGGTTGCCCTTTATATGATATGCTAGCTGCAAAACATTATAGAGAAGCCAGGGCTATTATAACTGAGGTTACATCATCCTTCTATGGTTGATGTAATATTCTGACATGTGTATGAAGATGGGCATTTTTTGGCAATTTGGTGAATTGAATTGTAAATTGTTTACATTTAATAAAGCCTTTTGAATTTTTTTAGAACTTGACTTGAATTAGTTTGCTTATCTCTAGATGTCTATGCAATATATTCCTATTAACAGGACTGCCTTAATTACAAATCCCATTTTCATTTAAAGAGATCAATTACAGAACACCACTCTCTCTGAGGGCCATATACAATTCTGTATAAGTAAAATAAGATGAGCATTTTTTTATGTTTAATTTCCGCTTTTGTTAAATTGCAGAGGTATTGAACACCTAATGGATGGTTTTCTGACAAATCACAGCTGTTTGTGTCAGTTGGAAAAAAAGTTTCTTATGTGGAAACTTTTTCATCAGCTCTCTATCCTTATTTCTTTGGAGGTAGTTTTTTTGACAGTCAAAACTGGAGCACCTTTTAAGTATCAATGAATTTAAGCTTATTTTAATATTACTCCTACCATTTTTAATGCTGGTGGGGACTAGCATGGGTGAGTCAAACCACTGGGCTGAGACACCAATCTCAACATGAAGGGGCATAACTTGGCGTCTACCCCGTCTTCACAAGCGCCTCTGGTAGTGAGGTTAGACTTGTGCTTGTAGTTAGCCGCCAGGTGCTACTTAAGGGACCATGATACCTCAACAGCTGATTTTGAGTGAGTAGGGAATACAGGCAGGCACAGTGTCTGGTGAGCTTTGGTGCAGCCTGCACAGCTGATAGAGCAGGTGATGTGGGTACAACAGCAAGGCTACTTCATACTGGCACAGAAATACAGCAGCAGAGTTGGCCCAGACTAATGCTTGTGAGTACAGTGGTACTAGGAAACAGACATGGATTGGGTAAAGCATGGGGCTCCAGATACAGCAAAGGTAACAGGGACCTCACAAATAGCAGCATGTATAAAGGCATAAACAACAATGCTCAGGCACTTTTCATAGGGGGAAGTTGCTTTAAGTACTGTGTGCTTCTCCATCATAGGTTGAGAAGCATTTCCTGGTAGGTCACATTATGTCTTTAAGAAAAGAGGGCATGTCATGCACCTGTCTTAAGCACATTCACCAGTGATACTGGAGAAGGCCTTGAGAGCAGGAAACAGAACCTGGGACCAGAGCTGATGTCGGGAGTGGCAGGAGAAGGTGAGAGCAGCAATCTTCTTGCTGCGAGTATACCAGCACCGTGGAGGGCATTACACCATTTAACACATATTAGCTTAGGTCTTGTTAAATAAAACTTTATTTTGTGCAATATGCAAGCAAGAAGGAAATAATCTCATTGTACCAAATAAAAGAAAATAAATTCAAAGAGAGATCCATAGAAAAAGAGGTACAATATGTAATTAGAATAATTTAAAAGGTATTATGTTCTCATCTTTCCCTGCTCAGACCTCAACAATTCTGATTCTGAGATTTTGTCATTGACTAAGGTGATTTTTCATTATCTGGTAGGCTTTTATATGTGCCAGGGCAGTGTGCAGACGTTTTGAGTTAGAATTCCCTGTCAGTAGTCACTTTAGAGAAAATTAAACTGGCTTCTAATAGCTAAGAAATGAAACTAAAATGTGTAATTAATATATTATTTACTTTAAATATTAGAAGATATAATGTTGTGTTACTTTGCAGGTATCATGGGAAAAGAGGATCACACAAATACCCTCATTTTTCAAACACTAAATTAAAACATAATTGCTTGTTTTAGTTAATAGTTTTTACCATTCTTACCAACAATATAATTTATTCTAATATATGAGCCACTGAGCATCCTGAGAAAACCAACCATTCAAGAGTCTCTTTTTCTGACGGAACACTTGAGTCTTATGATTTGTTTCATATGAATCGTCAAGATTCCATAGGGCATTTTAAACACAATAATGTTACTGAAACACAGAGTCACAGGTTGTAACAGTGGATGGGATATAAAAGACAAAGCAACTAGTAATAAAGCAGTATAAATGGTTCTGCTCCTTAAAGGTACAATAAAATAACCACATTGTTTTGTTTTTGTTAATCAAGCCAACACTTTCATGTAGGTCTTGATGAGGAAATATGCTGCAGCCAAACACTCCTGATTAGTGATGAGCAAACACTGAAATATTCGGGTTCGGGTTATTCATAACGAATACCATGAACTATTCCAGTATACATCACAAATAACAAACCTAATGCAAGTCACCAGGGATCTGAAGCATTTTTCTGGTAGGTTCTCTAGGAAAAAATGTTTAAGTTTCCCATTGACTTGCATTATGTTCGTTATTCATGACAAATATTGGAATAGTTCATGTTATTCGTTAAAAATAACTCAAACCCAAATGTTTCGATATTTGCTTATCACTGGTCATGATTCATTATGAGGTGCATCTTAATAAATCATGAGCGCTTGACGTGCATGAGTGATGTGCACTTCTATATGCACCTTGCCACTAATAGTACTCTATTCTATGACTGCAGTAAGATTGTTGCAAAAGGTGCGGCACTTTTTTCATGATGTTTTTAAGCAGAGTTTTCCTTGCTCCCATTATTCATCAGCTCAGTCCATTTTTCTAGATTTGGATGAAAATGGCACAAGAGCGCCAATAATCTCAAGTTTTAGTGTAACCTCTATGTATGCAAACATTTTGAGACATTGCAAAGTTTTTTATACCAAAAATCTGTCAAAAAAGCTTTGGTGAATAGTGCCGTATATCTATAGCTATTCTTCAGTCCAGGCTTCCATTCAAGCTTCAGAAAAACAAATCAAATTAGTTTGACAACTTTTGTTGTTAGTAGAACCATGTTATCACATATAATATTATTTACTACTGCATACTCCAGTATAAAATCCCTCACAAGCCTATGGAACATTTGCCTGCAATGGATAGTATGTTTACTAGTCTATAATTACCCGGGAAAGACCTATAACCCTTTTAGAAAGGGTTACCTTATTAGCCTTCCACCACTTGTTTAACGTAATACAGGTCACTAAGGAGTCTCTAAAAATAATGAACAAGGGCACAGCAAAAACTGAACTGAGGTCCATAAAAACGTGTCCCTCTTTCTTACTCACATTAATTTTATTTATTTTAGATCATCATTTCGTCATCTGTGTATATTACTTCATGTATTACAAACTCTGTTGACTACACCAGCCTCTCTCTCTCTTCTTTGTTGTATACAGAGCTAAAGACTGCATTTAGTAATTCTGCTTTTCTTGATCTTAAGTGATCTAATGCCTCATTACTTTAATTTAGGGGACCAACCTGTGTGTATCAAGTCTTTTTGTGTTTGGTTTTTGGCTTTTTCCATGTGTTTAAGTTCTGTGTTCATTCATCCTGGTTTCCTTAAATGCTTCCTAGTCTTCTGTCTTTTAGAGATTTTTAATGATTGTGCATTATGAATTTAATCTTTCAAAAAGTACCCTCCGCCCTGGACATTTCTGTCCTTAGTGGCATTCAGCTATTGGTTCCCTTCTATCCTCCTCCTGAGTCCCTTAAAATCTGCTTTTCTAAAATCCAACCTTGAAATCTGAATCTTCACAGGTCTTTCTCCTCTACGTATCCAAAATTCTATGATAACATGATCGCTGCCTCCTAAGGACCAAGCTACCCATATCTCTTCAACCATTTCCTTTAGGCTTATAAGGATTAGATCAAAGGTGGCAAATGCCCTTGTTTTCGCCTCTACCTTTTGGAAAAAAAATTTGGTTAGTTCATTTTTTTCAACCTCTTGGCATTTTTGAAACTTGTAGCAGTAAAAAGTATTTAAAACCTGAACGTATGAACAGTTCTGTCATGGCTCATTTTGGGGATTCAATCCAGGGACATCTTGCTCCGTGATCAGTTCCTCTGTCTGCTAAGCTGTTTTCCTTTTCCTCTTAGACCTATTGCTGATGGTTCTTATTACTTATACATTATTATCCTTTTACTTATTTCTTTTCTTATTAGTTTACTACATCCCATTTTAAGATGCAATTTCCGGATGTTTTTTGGCCCACACTTACTGTTCCATACACATGGATCTTTCTATCCACCCTCCTAATTACCTTCACAGTCCTCTTCTTCATTGAAAGGGATACTATAATATTCACAGTTTCCCATGAAAGTATATGATGTAGGGTGCCAAAAACAAAGTTATCTACATGTTTGTCTTCTTAGTTTTACCCATATTGATGATCTGGCCTCTTACGTCACTAAGAAAATAGAAAACATCCGTCAAGAAATCAACTGTCAACGTCAAAGCGCAGATATTCTCATCCCTCCTCACATCTCCTCTGGCTCACTCTCCACATTTGATCCAGTCACAGAAGAAGAAGTCTGCAGGCTCCTCTCTTCCTTTCGTCCCACCACATGCACCACTGACCCGATCCCCTCACTCCTACTCCAGTCTCTCTTTCCAGTAGTCACTGCTCACTTAACTAAAATCTTCAGTTTCTAACTCTCTTTTGGCATCTTCCCCTCCTCCTTGAAACATTCTATCATTACTCCATTATTAAAGAAAACATTTCTTGACTCAACCTGCACAAATAACTACAGAGCAGTATCCATCTCCCCTTCATCTCTAAACTCTGGGAGCACCTGGTCTACTCCCACCTTACCTGTTACCTCTCCACTCACTCTGTTCTAGACCCATTACAGTCTGGTTTCCACCCCCTTCATTCTTCAGAAACTGCCCTCATCAAAGTGGCCAATGACCTTCTGATGGCAAAACATAATGGTGAACACTCTCTGCTTATTCTTCTTGATCTCTCTGTAGCCTTCGACACTGTTGACCACCATCTCCTACTCTCTATGCGGCACTCCTTTGGCATAAAGGACACCACTCTCTTCTGGTTCTCTTCCTATCTTTCCAATCGCTCTTTCAGTGTATCATTTGCTGGCTTCACTTCCTCTCCCCTTTCTGTCACTATTGGGGTCCCTCAGAGTTCAGTCCTTGACCCTCTCCAGTTCTCTCTCTACACAGCCCCCATTGGACAGACCATCAGTAGATTTGGCTTCCAGTACCACCTTTATGCTTTTGACACACAACTATACACTTGATCCCCCTGACCTTACCCCCACTGTATTACAGAATGCCAATGACTGTCTAACCACAGTCTCCAATATCATGTCCACTCTATACCTGAAACTCAACCTTTCCAAAACTGAACTTCTTATGATCACCCCCCCACTAATCTCCCTAAATCTGACATCTCCATCTCGGTGTGCGGCACCACGATAACGTATAGGCAGCAGGCCTGCTGTCTGGGTGTTACGTTTGATGTTGATCTTTCATTCACTTCCTATATACAATTTCTCACCCGCTCTTGTTGCCTGCAACTGAAGAACATCTCTAGAATTCATCCCTTCCTCATCATGGAAACAACCAAAACCATGACAGTGGCCCTAATCCACTTCCGCCTTGATTATTGCAACTCTCTATTAATTGGCTTCCCCCTCACTAGGCTTTCCCCTCTCCAGTCCATCCTTAATGCATCAGCCAGGGTCACCTATCTGGCTAACCGTTTCATGGATGCTTCTTGTCTGTGCCAGTCATTGCACTGGCTGCCTATACACTATAAGATCAAATTCAAATTGCTTGTTCTTACCCACAAAACTCTTCATGGTGCAGTACCTCTTTACCTCTCTACCCTCATCTCTGTCTATCATCCCACCCATTCTCTTTTCTCTTGGAGTGACTTCACTGATCCGAACCTCCAATTCCCAGCTCCAAGACTTTTCCCGAGCTGCACCAACTCTCTGGAATGCTCTCCCCCAAGAAATTAGGACTGCCCACAACTTACTTCAGGCGTTCACTAAAAACACATCTTTTTAGGGTGGCCTATCATTCTCCCTTATCAGAGTCATTCAGACATAGGTTATCCACTACTTCCTTAAACATAACTGTTTAACTCCATCAGACCCAAAAGTTCTACACAGACTCGCTGGCGGCCACTTACTCCACTCTCATCTATTCCACACTTCCTCAAAACGGCTGGACCATGATTGTAGATAAGTCCTGTACTTTGCGTCACCCCCACCTTATTGTAGATTGTAAGCTCTTGCGAGCAGGGTCGTCATTACATTTTGCTTTTTAATTATTGTGTCTTCCAAAATTGCTTCTTATGACTGTTTGTATATGAATCTGATTTGTAAAGCGCTGTGGAATATGTTGGTGCTATATAAATAAAGATGATTATTATTATTATTATTATTATTATTATCATTATATAGCCAGTATATCAGGTTACTCTCAACATCAGCATCAACCACATTATCCTGTTGTCTATGTGCTCCAAATTAGTGGCTAGTCATATCTTATTTCCCCATATAGGATATGCCCAAATAGTGGATTTTTTTACCTAAATTCTGATCTTTCATCTGGCTCCACACAGCTCAGTTACGATCTCTGTTAACCTCTTGTCTGCACATCACGCTGCTCCCTATCAGCCTGCATCCTGAAGCTGTAGCAATACTCACACAGTGCGTAAGACACTGAGGCACGCTGGCCACACCCATACAGGTGTAAAATGCAGTTTTTAAAAGAGCACCGAGAAATGTGAGAAAAGAAAATCATATGGCACAAAAAAGCATTAGCTTAGCTTATATGTGACCCATTATTAATAACCAGTACAGTATTTTGTTGTTTTTCAATGAAATGACATTTACACTTTAAGTACAATGATTAATTACAGTAATATAAATGACTGAGCAAATAGCACATAAGTCTAATTTTTATGATTTTTTCCAAATGAATAAATATTTAAGAAAAACAAATATGTGGATTTTTATTATAATATTATTAGACATTGACCTATGCTCTAATTAGATGCGCTGAGTCATAAGTATTCATCTCACCGTTGCTATCCTTGCACAATGAATTGTAATCATCCTAAATTACTTTGCCAGTCATTATACACGCACAGGTTATATTTAGAATACTGCTTCTATCCAGAAACAATAGTCATTTTCTATACATTTGCATTCCCCATTACTCTTCTACACATTTTAGGTAATTTATTTCGCTTGATGTGGTTTCAAAATGAGTCACTGTCATTTCCACTTCTGCTTTGAAATAGCAAAATATTCATTGAATCAACAGACTTTTTAAAGTATATTGTATTATATCAGGCATGAAAAATTTTCTATTAGGCACAGTCTCCGGTGGATACAATGATTTCTTCACGGCACATTAGGCAGATAAGAAAGGGACATCTTGGGTTCTTGCAAACACACAGTGCTGATTTTTATGGCTTTTAATATCCCTGCAGAACTGTGTTTCATCAATGCTGAAAATTGGTACTTCCAAACTAACAATCTGGTAGTTATAGCTGCAACCTCTGCTCCTAAAACCTGTCTATTTTTGTTCTTTCCTTCGAGATGTGCTAATTAGTCCCAAAATGGGCAGTTGTTACAATAATCACTTTACACTTTTAGATCTAGATGAATAGGCATTTGCTGAAATAGCATTATCTTACTGCAAAATAATACACAATGAAAGACCAGTGAAGACCTTCACATAACTGTTGTTATAAGGTATTCATATTAGTATAATATTGCTCAACACATACGTCATCTTTTCTATGGAATGATATACTATAAACTAACTCATTTTCTTTTTCTTCTATGATATGCTAGGTTTGTAAGATACAAGAAAAAGAGGTCATATGAAATAGGTTTATAGGAAGAAACTGAGAAAGAAGGTCGAGGAATAGAATCTCTAATGAGAATATAACAGCCCCTGTAAATCATTAGAAGCAATCTCACTTATAAAGATATTAAGTATTCATTTAGCATTTAGCTGGAAGACTGGAAAATAGACTACAATGTTCTGTAGTTGGAGACCCTAAAATGGCTGTTATTAATGTCTAAAAGATTGCTCAAAAAACACAGCTGCTGCAGGGACTGTACTTCCACAAGATGCGGTGCTTTAATTACAAGGTTTTCGGACGAAGTACCTTTATGTCCGCGCTGCTGTCATGAAGATATACCAACGCCACTGGGTACTGGTGATATAGATTTATTCCAACGCGTTTTGGAACCACGTGCCGAGCTTCTTCCTCAGGGAAAGAGCTCGGCACGTGACTCCAAAACGCGTCAGAAATAAATCTATAGCAATTAAAGAAAAAGAACATAGCAGCAGGGATGATCACTATAATCAATCTTTATTAATATAAAAAACTCAATAGAAAACCACAAAACACCACTGACCACCTCTTAATTTAAAAACAATTAAAACCAAAAAGGTGTTACAAAGCTGGTGTGCAAAAGGTATGTACAGGTTACTGAGCAATAGGCAATAATACCGAGTCAGAGTGTAGTACAATGTAATTTGCTGGCAGATCTAAACAAATGTCTCAAATGCAGTCAATTTGCAATCAAAGTACATTACAGTTATGGCAAATAGTGCCCTATTAACTGTAATTACACTGCACCCTTGCAGCTATGGTCAGGGCCAAACCCTCCAAGCTTCACCATATAGGAAGACCAGTAAGGTCTTGTACACCCTCTAAAATGTCCTGCATAAGGGCCAAGGATACAGAGTAATCTGCCAGCCAACTCAACCCTCAGGTATATACAATATAATCACTATGATCACATACCCAGCCACCAGCTATCCGAGGACCCGACCCAACGCGTGTCGTCCGCCTAGGACTTCCTCAGGGGAAAGAGAGGTAAGTGCCAATGGTGCCCTGTGCAGTCTGTTATATACCCAGATCATTAGTAAACAAGAAATCAGCATGAAGAAGGAAATACATAACATTACTATGTTAGGATCAGTTTTTTACTTCTATTGGCTAAAATACTCGTTTGTATGGTTGCTATGGAGATAGCTTCATTACATTGGCTGGGTGATGACCTGTATAGACGTCGCTGAGCTATGACATGGCTGCACATGTGCAGTAGCACTCCCAGAGATCCAAGATGGCTGCGCCCAGTACAGGGACAAGGTAATGGCTCTGATTTGCAGCATCAGTGCTAATAAGCATTACAGGTGCTATAGATTTATTATAATTATTACTAATGATCTGGGTATATAACAGACTGCACAGGGCACCATTGGCACTTACCTCTCTTTCCCCTGAGGAAGTCCTAGGCGGACGACACGCGTTGGGTCGGGTCAGGGCCGGACTGGGACCAAAAAACAGCCCGGGCAAACAAACCCCACCAGCCCACACACTGTATCACCCATCAGCCCCGACCAGTGAATGTCGCTTTTACGTTGTCATCACCTCATTACTTTCTTAGAGGAGTTATCTGAAGAGCCACATGTGAATGGTGCAGAAAAGGGAAATCAACCACAGCTCCATTCACATGTTACTGTTCAAAGCTCCATTTCTCAGGATTGTGGGGCCCCAGCGATCAAATCCACAGCGAAGGGAAAGTCATCACCTATACAGAAGAGAAGTGATGACTCCCATATTGGGGATAATTAATTCAAACGACAATTAAATGCAGAAAATCAAAGTCCAATACCGCCTCTGACAACAGGACAGGAGAAGTGGTACTGTGCAGTGTATATATACAGAATAATACAAATAGTGAAGATTACACCCAGTATACAGGACAGGAGAGGTGGTGCTGTGCAGTGTATATATACATAATAATACAAATAGTGAAGATTACACCCAGTATACAGGACAGGAGAGGTGGTACTGTGCAGTGTATATATACAGAATAATACAAATAGTGAAGATTACACCCAGTATACAGGACAGGAGAGGTGGTACTGTGCAGTGTATATATACAGAATAATACAAATAGTGAAGATTACACCCAGTATACAGGACAGGAGAGGTGGTACTGTGCAGTGTATATATACAGAATAATACAAATAGTGAAGATTACACCCAGTATACAGGACAGGAGAGGTGGTACTGTGCAGTGTATATATACAGAATAATACAGATACTGAGGATTACACCCAGTATACAGGACAGGAGAAGTGGTACTGTGCAGTGTATATATACAGAATAATACAGATACTGAGGATTACACCCAGTATACAGGACAGGAGAAGTGGTACTGTGCAGTGTATATATACAGAATAATACAGATACTGAGGATTACACCCAGTATACAGGACAGGGGAAGTGGTACTGTGCAGTGTGTATATATACAGAATAATACAGATACTGAGGATTACACCCAGTATACAGGACAGGAGAAGTGGTACTGTGCCAGGCTGATTTTAGACAGCACGCACTCACTTGAGTGCTGTCAATAAAGACAAAAGACTTGCTTTAATGTACAAATATGAGGGCGAAACGATGCAACAAAGCACCCTCATTTGCATATTAAATAAATTAGATGTTCTGCAAATATTTAAAAAAGCCCCCTAAATCTTTGTAAATGTTAGTGTAGTGTAAGGTCTCTGTCATAATATACTCACCGATCGCTGTTTTGTCACGTGCCCGACTCCATAATGGCTTCCTATCCACAGCTCGTCTCTGTAGACTTCCCTTTTCTCCGATTCTCTGCAGCACATCCCGACACCATGATCTTAAAAAAATAACATAGTCATTATAATGCTCCTGAATAAAAAATAACCACCCATGCTGTGTCTTAACTAAGCCCTATGCTGTGCCCCCGCAAATAAAGAATTACTCCTCACTTCACTGTCCCTTTCACGGTACATGGCCTCCACACTATCCTCTCCTCTAAAATAATCCCGCCACACTATCCGCCCTTGTGTAGTATGACCGTCACACTGACCCCTAATAAACTCCACACTGTGCCCCTTATAAATTATACCTACCACACTTTCCTCAATTATGAACTATGGTCTCCACACTGTCCTCACATCACGCTGCTCCTTCTTCACAATGTCCCACTCATGGTGTCCCAACTTCATACTGTGCCCTCACTGCCCCCCTCTATACTGTACCCCCAATGCTGCTCCTTCTCAATAATGAAACTCCTCACACTGCCTCCCCTCCATACAGAGACCACCACGCTACCTCACACCTAATGCCGAGACCCCCACACTGTCCCACTCTTCATACATTCCCTTTCATTTCTCCACTCCATATTGATCACCGCACATTGTCCTCCATCTATTTTGTCCCTTGCATTATCCCTCACTCTGCAAGACCCCCTAACCCCCTGTCTACAGTAAAAGCCCCTCTCAGTCCTGATCTACAGTAATAGCCACCTTATGAACCCCAGCATATGGTAAAAGCTACTCTAAGAACCTTTCTATAGTAATGACCCCCCTGTCTACAGTAATATGACCCCTAATCTCCGGTCTAAAGCGTTAACCTTCCTCCTCATAATCCCCAGCCTATAGCATCAGCCTACCCATCATCCCCAGCCAATAACATAAATATTCCTGCCCAATTCCCCCCTGTAGCATTAGCCTTCTTGCCCCAACAACCCCCTAGCCTGCAGCATTAGCCTCCCCATCATCACCCCCCAAGCCTGTAGCAATAGCCCTCCTGCCCAATCCCCACTTATTTCCCCCCGCCAAGCATTAGCCTTCCTGCCCCATAATCCCCCCCAGCCAGCAGCATTAGCCCTCCTGCCCCATAATCCCCCCCAGCCAGCAGCATTAGCCCTCCTGCCCCATAATCCCCCCCCAGCCAGCAGCATTAGCCCTCCTGCCCCATAATCCCCCCCCCAGCCAGCAGCATTAGCCCTCCTGCCCCATAATCCCCCCCCAGCCAGCAGCATTAGCCCTCCTGCCCCATAATCCCCCCCCAGCCAGCAGCATTAGCCCTCCTGCCCCATAATCCCCCCCCAGCCTGCAGCATTAGCCCTCCTGCCCATAATCCTCCCCAGCCAGCAGCATTAGCCATCCTACCCATAATCCCCCCAGCCTGTAGCATTAGCCTTCATATCATCCCACCAGCCTGTAGCATTAGCCCTCCCGCCCCATAATCCCCACAGCATTAGCCCTCCTGCCCCATAAGCACCCCCAGCCAGCAGCATTAGCCTCCCCATCATCACCCCCCAAGCCTGTAGCATTAGCCCTCCCGCCCCATAATCCCCACAGCATTAGCCCTCCTGCCCCATAATCCCCCCCCAGCCAGCAGCATTAGCCCTCCTGCCCCATAATCCCCCCCGCCAGCCAGCAGCATTAGCCCTCCTACCCCATAATCCCCCCAGCCTGTAGCATTAGCTTCCACATCATCACCCCCAAGCCTGTAGCATTGGCCCTCCTGCCCCATAATCCCCGCAGCATTAGCCCTCCTGCCCCATAATCCTCCCAGCCTGCATCATTAGCCCTCCTGCCACATGATCCCCCCCCCCAGCCTGCAGCATTAGCCCTCTGCCCCATAATCCCCCCCAGCCAGCAGCATTAGCCCTCCTGCCCCATAATCCCCCCCAGCCAGCAGCATTAGCCCTCCTGCCCCATAATCCCCCCCAGCCAGCAGCATTAGCCCTCCTGCCCCATCACATCCCCAGCCTGCAGCTTTAGCCCTCCTGCCCCATCACGTCCCCAGCCTGCAGCATTATCCCTCCTGCCTCATCACGTCCCCAGCCTGCAGCATTATCCCTCCTGCCCCATCACGTCCCCAGCCTGCAGCATTATCCCTCCTGCCCCATCACGTTCCCAGCCTGCAGCATTAGCCCTCCTGCCCTATCACATCCCCAGCCTGCAGCATTAGCCCTCCTGCCCCATCACGTCCCCAGCCTGCAGCATTAGCCCTCCTGCCCCATCACTTCCCCAGCCTGCAGCATTAGCCCTCCTGCCCCATCACATCCCCAGCCTGCAGCATTAGCCCTCCTGCCCCATCACATCCCCAGCCTGCAGCATTAGCCCTCCTGCCCCATCACATCCCCAGCCTGCAGCATTAGCCCTCCTGTCCCATCAAACCCCTAGCCTGCAGCATTAGCTTCCCCATCACATCCCCCCCCAACCTGTAGCATTAGCCTCTCAATCATCCCCCCCAACCTGTAGCATTAGCCTCTCAATCATCCCCCCCAGCCTGCAGCATTATCCCTCCTGCCCCATCACGTCCCCAGCCTGCAGCATTATCCCTCCTGCCCCATCACGTCCCCAGCCTGCAGCATTATCCCTCCTGCCCCATCACGTCCCCAGCCTTCAGCATTATCCCTCCTGCCCCATCACGTCCCCAGCCTGCAGCATTATCCCTCCTGCCCCATCACATCCCCAGCCTGCAGCATTAGCCCTCCTGCCCCATCACGTCCCCAGCCTGCAGCATTAGCCCTCCTGCCCCATCACGTCCCCAGCCTGCAGCATTAACCCTCCTGCCCCATCACGTCCCCAGCCAGCAGCATTATCCCTCCTGCCTCATCACGTCCCCAGCCTGCAGCATTATCCCTCCTGCCCCATCACGTCCCCAGCCTGCAGCATTATCCCTCCTGCCCCATCACGTCCCCAACCTGCAGCATTATCCCTCCTGCCCCATCACGTCCCCAGCCTGCAGCATTATCCCTCCTGCCCCATCACGTCCCCAGCCTGCAGCATTATCCCTCCTGCCCCATCACGTCCCCAGCCTGCAGCATTAGCCCTCCTGCCCCATCACGTCCCCAGCCTGGAGCATTATCCCTCCTGCCCCATCACGTCCCCAGCCTGGAGCATTATCCCTCCTGCCCCATCACATCTCCAGCCTGCAGCATTAGCCCTCCTGCCCCATCACGTCCCCAGCCTGCAGCATTAGCCCTCCTGCCCCATCACATCCCCAGCCTGCAGCATTATCCCTCCTGCCCCATCACATCCCCAGCCTGCAGCATTAGCTTCCCCATCACATCCCCCCCAACCTGTAGCATTAGCCTCTCAATCATACCCCCCATCCTGTAGCATTAGCCCTCCAGCCCCATCCCACCTCCATCCTGCAGCATAAGCCTCCTGCCCCATCCCCACCTCCAGCATAAGCCTTCCTGCCCCATCCCCACCTCCAGCCTGCAGCATTAGCCCTCCAGCCCCATCTCCACCTCCAGCATTATCCCTCCTTCCCCATCCCCACCTCCAGCATAAGCCTTCCTGCCCCATCCCCACCTCCAGCCTGCAGCATTAGCCCTCCAGCCCCAACCCCACCTCCAGCATTATCCCTCCTGCCCCATCCCCACCTCCAGCCTGCAGCATAAGCCTTCCTGCCCCATCCCCACCTCCAGCATTAGCCTTCCTGCCCCATCCCCGTCCAGCCTGCAGCATTATCCCTCCTGTCCCATCACGTCCCCAGCCTGCAGCATTAGCTTCCTCATCACATCCCCCCCAGCCTGTAGCATTAGCCTCTCAATCATCCCCCCCAACCTGCAGCATTATCCCTCCTGCCCCATCTCGTCCCCAGCCTGCAGCATTATCCCTCCTGCCCCATCACGTCCCCAGCCTGCAGCATTATCCCTCCTGCCCCATCACGTCCCCAGCCTGCAGCATTAGCCCTCCTGCCCCATCACGTCCCCAGCCTGCAGCATTATCCCTCCTGCCCCATCACGTTCCCAGCCTGCAGCATTATCCCTCCTGCACCATCACGTTCCCAGCCTGCAGCATTATCCCTCCTGCCCCATCAAACCCCTAGCCTGCAGCATTATCCCTCCTGCCCCATCACATCCCCAGCCTGCAGCATTATCCCTCCTGCCCCATCACATCCCCAGCCTGCAGCATTAGCTTCCCCATCACATCCCCCCCAACCTGTAGCATTAGCCTCTCAATCATACCCCCCATCCTGTAGCATTAGCCCTCCAGCCCCATCCCACCTCCATCCTGCAGCATAAGCCTCCCTGCCCCATCCCCACCTCCAGCATAAGCCTTCCTGCCCCATCCCCACCTCCAGCCTGCAGCATTAGCCCTCCAGCCCCATCCCCACCTCCAGCATTATCCCTCCTGCCCCATCCCCACCTCCAGCATTATCCCTCCTGCCCCATCCCCACCTCCAGCATTATCCCTCCTGTCCCATCACGTCCCCAGCCTGCAGCATTAGCTTCCTCATCACATCCCCCCCAGCCTGTAGCATTAGCCTCTCAATCATCCCCCTCCAGCCTGCAGCATTAGCCCTCCAGCCCCATCTCCCCCATCTTCAGGTCTGGGAGCAGTGCACTCACCTGCTCCTCCTCCTGTGTCCTTCAGCTCCGGGATCGTCCTCCTCCTCCTCACTCTGTGGTGACATCCTGCAGTGTGGTGAGATGATGTCACCTCACTCCTCACACGCTGAAGCTGCAGCTCCTCTGACACAGGAAGCTGAAAGATGACCCCAGAAGTGCAAGAGCTTCCTCTTCCGGGGTCATTCAGCTCCCTGTGTGAGGGATATGGAGGAGCGACCCCTCCCCTCTCCCTCCGAACAGACAGCTGATTAGAGAGGAGGAGAGTGTGCCGGCCAGCAGAGATCATGGCCGGGGACTCCGGTCCTTCATATATGAATCCCTGCAGCACTTCAATCACCAGCGGCCACATCAGTCTGGAGGCTTGTATAGATCATAATGCGGCCGCTGGTGATTTCAATATACATAGTTTCCAGGGTACCTGGCGTCCCTGAATGGTGCATAAAGGACAATCTCCTCCTTGCTCCATCGCCCAGTCTGCCACTAGGCCCCGCCCACTCCACAGCCAATGGCCCAGCGGGAGAACTCCCGGTGCTCCTGCCTCTCAGTCCGGGCCTGGGTCGGGTCCTCGGATAGCTGGTGGCTGGGTATGTGATCATCATAGTGATTATATTGTATATACCTGAGGGTTGAGTTGGCTGGCAGATTACTCTGTATCCTTGGCCCTTATGCAGGACATTTTAGAGGGTGTACAAGACCTTACTGGTCTTCCTATATGGTGAAGCTTGGAGGGTTTGGCCCTGACCATAGCTGCAAGGGTGCAGTGTAATTACAGTTAATAGGGCACTATTTGCCATAACTGTAATGTAATTTGATTGCAAATTGACTGCATTTGAGACATTTGTTTAGATCTGCCAGCAAATTACATTGTACTACACTCTGACTCGGTATTATTGCCTATTGCTCAGTAACCTGTACATACCTTTTGCACACCAGCTTTGTAACACCTTTTTGGTTTTAATTGTTTTTAAATTAAGAGGTGGTCAGTGGTGTTTTGTGGTTTTCTATTGAGTTTTTTATATTAATAAAGATTGATTATAGTGATCATCCCTGCTGCTATGTTCTTTTTCTTTAATTGCTACATGTTTTTGCATAGTGGGATAGATCCTACCTATATGTGATAGTGGTGCCCCCAGACCCTAACTTTGACAGAAATAAATCTATATCACCAGTACCCAGATGTCCAGTGTCGTTGGTATATCTTCATGACAGCAGCGTGGACACAAAGGTACTTCATCCGAAAACCTTGTGACTATAATATGAAGGCCACATAGGGTCATAACATAAGGGATCAAAGTTGATAGACATTGCTAAAATATTGGGGCCAAAATTTTGTTATAGTAATTATAAAAAGTGGGCCACATAGTGGGACATATTTTCGGGTGGCAAGAATGAGTGGAAGTGATTACTATACTGGGGCCACATAGAGGGGATTATTAATTTTGATTACCGTATATACTCGCATATAAGCCGAGTTTTTCAGCCCAAAATTTGGGCTGAAAAGTCCCCCCTCGGCTTATACGCGAGTATATAAATTTTACAGCCGCAGCCCCGGAGGTATACAGGCCCACCCATCAAGCTCCAGGGCCCTCCCCCCCTTGCGCGGCAGCCTGTAAAGTAAAATCATACTTACCAGTGTCCTGTCGCGCCGTCCGCAGCTTGCCGATACACGATCCCCGGCTTCATTCCGCGTCTTCCGCATTCCTGTAGTCGCGGCAATGACATCATTGCCCGCGACTACAGGAAGTCGGAAGCCGGAAGACGCGGATTGAAGCCCGGGATCGTGTGTCGGCAAGCTGTGGACGGCGCGACAGGACACTGGTAAGTATGATTTTACTTTACAGGCTGCCGCGCAAGGGGGGGGGGCCTGGAGCTTGATGGGGGGGCCTGTATACCTCCGGGGCTGCGGCTGTATACAGCCCTGGGGCTGCTGCTGTATATAGCCCTGGGGCTGCTGCTGTATACAGCCCTGGGGCTGCTGCTGTATACAGCCCTGGGGCTGCTGCTGTATACAGCCCTGGGGCTGCTGTATACACCACTGGGGCTGCTGTATACTACCTAAGGGCTGCTGTATATACCTCTGGGGCTGCTGTATACACCACTAGGGCTGCTGTATATACCTCTGGGGCTGCATATACCTCTGGGGCTGCATATGGGGCTGCATATACCTCTGGGGCTGCATATACCTCTGGGGCTGCATATACCTCTGGGGCTGCATATGGGGCTGCATATACCTCTGGGGCTGCATATACCTCTGGGGCTGCATATGGGGCTGCATATACCTCTGGGGCTGCATATACCTCTGGGGCTGCATATGGGGCTGCATATACCTCTGGGGCTGCATATACCTCTGGGGCTGCATATGGGGCTGCATATACCTCTGGGGCTGCATATGGGGCTGCATATACCTCTGGGGCTGCATATACCTCTGGGGCTGCATATGGGGCTGCATATACCTCTGGGGCTGCATATACCTCTGGGGCTGCATATGGGGCTGCATATACCTCTGGGGCTGCATATACCTCTGGGGCTGCATATGGGGATGCATATACCTCTGGGGCTGCATATACCTCTGGGGCTGCATATACCTCTGGGGCTGCATATACCTCCGGGGCTGCATATGGGGCTGCATATACCTCTGGGGCTGCATATACCTCTGGGGCTGTATATACCTCTGGGGCTGCTGTATACTACCACTGGGGCTGCTGCTGTATACTACCACTGGAGAGGCTGCTGTATACCTCACTGCTGGGGGTTGTATACCTGTGCTGGAGTCAACCCTCGGCTTATACGCGAGTCAATAAGTTTTCCCAGTTTTTGGGGGCAAAAGTAGGGGGGTCGGCTTATACACGGGTCGGCCTATACACGAGTATATACGGTATGTAAAAAACAAGTATGTGCACCCTATAAGTGAATGTGAGTGGATAAAGCAACAGGTAAACACACAAGAACCCCTATCATGGAAACAACAAAGGTATAAGAAAAAACATAAAAAAGGTTACTATGCTATTTCCACTTACAAACATAAATAAAAAAAATCACCTTCTATGCTCACATGCCTACATATACCAACAAATACTGGAAAAAAGTAACAAATCAATAAGCCAAAGCATAGTGTAAAATACATGGTGGAAACACACAAGGTAAATAACATTCACAAGGTGGAAACCAGGAGTTTGTAAAAGGCTGCAAGGTATTAAGAAAATCCAGTAAAGACTTTACAAAAGAAGTGGAGCAGGACCAAGGGATTCCACTAACTCCCCATAGGTAAATGTGCAGATAGGCTAGCAAATGCAGATCCTGATCCGGTTTTGAGCATGCAAAATGCTCAAGACCGGATCAGTATCCGCAGCCCATAGGAGCCCATTATAAAACCGGATTGCACTACATGCAATCCTGTTACCGCTTGCGGATTTGCAGCCTGCAGTAAAAATCATGCAGGCTGCAGTTTTTGCAGCAGTTTGCAAACCACAACAGTAGACCTATAATGGGCTCCTATGGGAGCCCATCCGGCTACCACAAGGCACACGTGAATGCCTGCGGTAGCTGGATGCTTTGTTCATCCCTGCTGCTGCACGAATGAACAAAGGGGTAATGTTAATAATAGGTGTGGGCAGCATGTCTGTAGGGAGTGCCCACCCTCCCTAGAGACATGCTGTCCACATAGTTAGGCATGCTAAGGGTTAATATGTGCAATTACAGTATTGCCAGCTATTGTCTGCATTTAGTATTTTCTGAATGAAACCCGGCGGCTCCTCGCTGTGGAGGAGGTACAGTACGTAATGTGCGTACTGTATCTGCCACTATCCAGGGTCCTGAAAGCTTTAACATTAGGTATATGGGCAGCGCACTGCCATAGAACTAATGTTAATGCTTTAAGGACCCTGGATAGTGGCAGATATAGTACGTACATTACGTACTGTACCTCCTCCACAGCGAGGAGCCGCCGGGTTTCATTCAGAAAATACTAAATGTCGACAATAGCTGGCAATACTGTAATTGCACATATTAACCCTTAACATGCCTAACTATGTGGACAGCATGTCTCTAGGGAGGATGGGCACTCCCTACAGACATGTTGCCCACATCTATTATTAACATTAACCCTTTGTTCATCCCTGTGGCAGCAGGGATGAACAAAGCATCCGGCCACCGGATTGTACATTCTGAGCAATCCGGTTACCGGTTCCAGGTTTAAAGACACATTGTTAACTCAAAATGTGTCTGAAGGCTCATGTGATTACCGCATCCGGATCTGGGTGCGGTAATCGCAATGAGCCTTACAAATGTGACCCTAGCCATAGAAAATGAGAAGATATACAGGGAGTCCTGTGTAGATGAGGTAGATATGCCTGCTGAAAATGCAAAACCACAGCTCAGATACCTCTACTTAGGTAAATGTTTGGACTTGTAATGCGGAACTACACAGATCTATCCTGTGAAGATGAGGCAGACGTGCCTGCTTTTGGTGCGATGTGATGGCTACAGCACCTCAGCTGGCGTCACCACTGGCACAGCAGCAAAGTCAGAAATCAGAGACCTGGAGCATGTGATGTTATGGAAGTATGGAGGCCTTGGGGAACTACAATTATTATTTGTGGTTGATGAAATATTATGTTAGTGTATGGGGCTACAAAGATGATTATTACTAATATACCAGGTAAATAAAAAGGCACGTTACACATGTATGGGGTAATAGTAGGTAGACAGTGCTATTATATGGGTGCCAAGGTGAGGGCAGTTTTGCTGTATTTGGACACAAAAGGGATTTAACCATAATACTGTCTTGGTGATACAGAGGAACATCATTACCGAATAGGATTTTATTCTTGGGGATAGTGTTACTGTAGGACAAAGTGAATTACTGGTAATGTGGAAATGGAGGAAAAGTAGAAAAGGTTATATCAAGCATACATATCTGTATGTTACATTTCGCAGTCACAAATGATAGCTTGAAGAAGCCATAGTAGTCTGTACAGAATAAAGAAGGAAACAAAAAATGAATTACTTCAATTTGGGACAGCGTTTAATAACATCTGGAATTATCTGTATTATATATACCACCAGAAATTAATTGTATAGTGGTAATATTAGTGTTTATGCTGTCATTTTTATTAATATCCAGTATGTTTGTAATATTAAATCAATTTAATCTGATGGTAATATGTGGTCTGATTAAGATATTTAGATATTGTTGTTTCTTGTATATGATATTATGATGGCTGCGGCTATGCTACATCTGATTGCATGCTGGAGAGTTGCTGGATGCGACCATTAAGGCTGTCATCCAGCAGAATCATTGAACAGCGCTTGCGTGCGCATATCAGTGACGCACTGTGGCATCATAAAGATGAGCCAAGTTCATGTGAATGAACTCAATTCACCTCTATGACATCACTAGGAGCATGGAAATATTCTTCCCACCCAGCTGATTTAAATGATCATCCTGATGCTGTCAGGTGATCACTTAAACTGGCTGAGTGGTAAAAAGTCGGCTGTTTACCAGGACTTAGACGATCAGCGGATGCTGTCAGGTGACAGCATCAGCTGATTACTGGCAGATCCTGGAGCCGAGAGGATGTGTCTGTAGAGAGGTGTGTATTTTTTTTTTTCTACTGATACATCAGCTTATTGTTTTAACCAGCTTTTAAACAATCAGCTGATGTGTCATCTCAATCAGGTCCTTGAACCTAATAATAATATAATAATAATAATAATAATAATAATATATACTTTATTCATTTATATAGCGCTATTAATTCCATAGCACTTTACATACATGAGTAATGCTGTCTCTCTTGGAGCTCACAATCTAAACATCCTATCAGTATGTCTTTACAATATTGATCATTGGATCGGTTTGGACCCTCGACCCAGGGCTACGTCGGAGGAGGGGAGGTTCTTTTGTTCAATAAAGATGAAGTCACTAATTGTGTTGTTATATTTCTAATAAAAATATTTTTTCAACTAGCCGTGAGCCCGATTCTAAAGAATCGGGAGTCTAGAATCTGTATATAATTTTTTTAAGAGTTTTAAATAATAGACTTAAACACCAGATATATGACTAAGTAGGCGATGTAGGCAAAACTGTGAGGGTAGCAATATAGTGGAGGTGTAGAAAGAGTTAATGTCCGACTAACAGGACTATAACAGAGTAGGAACTTATAATGATATCAAAAATGTTATTGAAGGAGTTAATGTTCAACAGGCACTCCCACAACAGACTCAGCGCTGTAAATTATATCCAAAATGGTGTTCAAGGGGTTAATGTAGCAGTGGCAGTAGTTATAAACACTACCAAATATGCAGTTAATGCTGAACTGGTATATAATGGGTTAATTTCGCAGTGTCATTACAACAGAGAGAGAGAGATTTACTAATAGGGGAGTGCGGTGAAATGAATTGTGTGTATAGAGGTGGCTCAGTGGTTAGCACTGCGCGGTGGCTCAGTGGTTAGCAGTGAGTGCGGTGGCTCAGTGGTTAGCAGTGAGTGCGGTGGCTCAGTGGTTAGCAGTGAGTGCGGTGGCTCAGTGGTTAGCAGTGAGTGCGGTGAGATTGGTCAGCGCAGCGTCGTGGGCAGAGTGGTCAGCGCAGCGGCGTGGGCAGAGTGGTCAGTGCAGCACCGTGGGCAGAGTGGTCAGCGCACCGCCGTGGGCAGAGTGGTCAGCGCACCGCCGTGGGCAGAGTGGTCAGCACACACATACACACACACATACACACACTTCGCTATACTTACCACCGGCCCTGCGTCTTCCCCGCCACCTGGATCCTGAGTCGACATGTCGCAGCCCCCGGACGACTGGATCCAATATGTCCGGGAAGTTTGGCGAGACTTCTTGGACGCTATATTGGATCCAGTAGTTCCGGGGCGGCGACATGTCGACTGAGGATCCAGGCGGCGGACGCAGGGCCAGTGGTAATTATAGCGGAGTGTGTGTGTGTATGTGTTTGTACAAAGTGACGGAAGTGCGGACAAAGTGACTGAAGTGCGGAGAAAGTGACGGAAGTGCCTACATACACACACATATATACACATACTGTACATTGCATATGGAGGGGTGAGGAGAGTGGAGGCTGGAGGGGTGAGGAGAGCGGAGGCTGGAGGGCAGAGGACAGGGGAGGCTGGAGGGCAGAGGACAGGGGAAGCTGGAGGGCAGAGGACAGGGTAGGCTGGAGGGGCGACATCACGCCACCTCTCCTCCTCCTACAGGCTGCATACCTCTCTCCCTCGGTGTAGGCTGCACAGCAGCGGTGTTCGTATCCCCGGGGCCACTTGGCCTCCTGCCGTCCGGCAGAGGACTGATCCCCGGAGGCTGGTGGCAGTGCAGAAGCGGAGGGTGATCCATGCGGCCGCCAATGCGCAGCCCCGGGCACCGGAAGTGAGGGGGAGGAGCCAGGACTTGTGAAAGCAGCCGCAGGTAATGGCGGTCGTCTCCCGAAGTGGTGTGTGGCGGATGGGAGACGACCGGCTAACGTCGGTCGTCTCTCGCCCGTGATGTGTGGGTGTTTTGGGCAGTGTTGGGGAGGCCGTAAGCGTGGCGGGGCTGGCTGAGTCCCGCTTTGCTTACGGCCGCCATCTTGGTCCACCCTGAGCAGGTGTAGTGCCCAAGCCACTTCCGTCCGGTGACGTAATTTTTGTCACTTGAAGACGGAAGTGGCTTCGGCTTTTATATATGGCGGCCCGATTCTAAAGAATCGGGTAGTGTAGAATATGTATGTAGTTGACATACTGTGACTGACAGAACTTGTTAAGTCAACATGAGTGAAGTACATATATATATATATATATATATATATATATATATATATATATATATATATAGCAGCACTATGGTATATGGTGGTAATTACAGCACATGTATAGCAGCACTATAGTATATGGCGGTACATTATAGTAAATGTATAGCAGCACTATAGTATATGGCGGTACATTATAGTAAATGTATAGCAGCACTATAGTATATGGCGGTACATTAGAGTACATGTATAGCAGCACTATGGTATATGGCAATACTCTGGTCACCGCGGTCCCCCACTCCTCCTGGCCCCCGGTCGTCCACAGTAAAAGTAAAAAAATCCTCAGTGAGGATACTCATCTGTCCGCCGGCTGGCTCCACCTCCGTCTTCTAGGTCCTACAGGCCTTTAGGACCTGTCGTTGGCTGGGAAAGCGATCAGCTGAGGAGTGGAGGGGGGGCAGGATTGTGTCGGGGGGGCAGAATGGAGTGAGTGGGGCAGGATTGAGCGAGCGGGGCAGGATGGAGCGGGAAGAGGGGGCAGGATGGAGCCGGAGGGGGCAGGATGGAGGTGGGGGAAACAGGATGGAGGTGGGGGAAACAGGATGGAGCCGGGGGGAACAGGATGGAGCCGGGGGAGGGGGGGAGCAGGATGGAGCGAGGGGGCAGGATGGAGCCAGGGGAGCAAGAACAGCGGGGGGCAGGATGGATCGAGCGGGGCAGGATGGATCGAGTGGGGCAGGATGGAGCTGGAGGAGCAGGATGAAGCCGAAGGGGCAGGATTGAGCAGGATGGAGCCGGAGGAGCAGGATGGAGCCAGATGAGCAGAATGGAGCAAGCAGGGCAGGATGGAGCAAGTGGGAGGGCAGGATGGAGCCGGGGGAGCAAGAACAGCGGGGGGGCAGGATGGAGCGAGGAGGGCAGGATGGAGCATGCAGGGCAGGATGGAGTGAGCGGGGTAGGATGGGGGGGCGGGTCAGGATAGAGCAAGCGGGGCAGGATGGAGGCGGCGGGTCAGGATGGAGTCTGAGGGGAGGATGGAGCCGAAGGGCAGGATGGAGAAGGAGGGGCAGGATGGAGACGGAGGGAAGGATGGAGGTGAGTGGCGCAGGATGGACAGAGCGAGGCAGGATGGAGAAGGCGGGGCAGGATGGAGACAGCAGGGCAGGATGGTGGCGGGGGGGAGGATGGAGCCGGCGGGGCAGGATGTTGGCGGGGGGGCAGGATGGAGGCGCTCCTCTTGACCCCCTCTGCTCCCCGCGGCCCGCGTCCCTCTGGCCCTCCACTCGCTGCAGCCCCCCTCCCTCTGGCCCTGCACCTCCATCCCCCCCCCGCTCCTTCATGGTGATAATAAAAAAAAAAAAACCTCAGTGAGGATACTTACCCTCCGCCGGCTCGCTCCACCTGTCTTGTACCTCCCAGGACAGGACCTGTCGTTGCCTGGGAAACCGATCAGCTGGGGGTCAGTGGGCAGAGTGGGGGATCAGTTGGCAGAGCAGGGGTTAGTGGGCACAGTCATTGGGCAGAGCAGGGGTCAGTGGGCATAATCAGTAGGCAGAGCTGGGGTGAGTGGGCAGAGCTGGGGTCTGTGGGCAGAGCTGGGGTGAGTGGGCATGGTCAGTAGCCAGAGGGGGGGGGTCAGTGGGCAGAGCAGGGTCAGTGGGCAGACGGGGGTCAGTGGGCAGAGTGGGGGGTCAATGGGCAGAGCAGGGCCAGTGAGCAGGATTGGGGGGTCAGTGGGCAGAGTAGGGTCAGAGCGGGGGTCAGTGGGCAGAGCAGGGATTAGTGGGCAGAGTGATTGGGCAGAGCAGGGGTCAGTGGGCACAGTCAGTAGGCACAGCAGGGGTTAGTGGGAAAACTCAGTGGGCAGAGCAGGGGTGAGTGGGCAGAGCAGGGGTGAGTGGGCACAGTCAGTGAGCAGAGCAGGGGTCAGCGGGAAGAGCGGGGGTGACTGGGAAGAGCAGGGTTTAGTGGGCATAGCTAGGGTTGTTGGGCACAGTCAGTGGGCAGAGCAGGGGTTAGTGGGCAGAGCGGCAGTCAGTGGGCACAGTCAGTGGACAGAGAAGGGTCAGTGGGTAGAGCATGGGTCAGTGGGCACGGTCAGTTGGCAGAGCAGGGGTCAGTGGGCATGGTGAAAGGGCAGAGTGGGGGGTCAGTGAACAGAGGGTGGTCAGTGGGCAGAGCAGGGTCAGTGGGCAAAGCAGGGGTCAGTGAGCAGAGTGGGGGTCAGTGGGCAGAGCGGGAGTAAATGAGCAGAGCAGGGTCAGTAGGCAATGTGAGGGGTCAGTGGGCAGAGCATGGTCAGTGGGCAGTGTGAGGGATCAGTGGGCAGAGCATGTTCAGTGGGCAGTTTGAAAAAGGTCAGTGGGCTGTGTGAGGTGTCAGTGGGCAGTGTGAGGTGTCAGTGGGCAGTGTGAGGGGTCAGTGGGCAGTGTGAGGGGTCAGTGGGCAGAGCAGGGTCAGTGGGCAGAGCAGGGTCAGTGTGAGGGGTGAGTGGGCAGAGCAGGGTCAGTGGGGCGTGTGAGGGGTCAGTGGGCAGAGCAGGGTCAGTGGGCAGTGTGAGTGGTCAGTGAGCAGAGCAGGGTCAGTGGGCAGTGAGGGGTCAGTGGGCAGAGCATGGTCAGTGGGCAGAGCAGGGTCAATGGGCAGTGTGAGGGGTCAGTGGGCAGTAAGGGGTCAGTGGGCAGAGCATGGTCAGTGGGCAGAGCAGGGTGAGTGGGCAGTGTGAAGGGTCAGTGGGCCGAGCAGGGTCAGTGGGCAGAGCATGGTCAGTGGGCAGAGTGGGGGTCAGTGGGTAGAGAGGGGGTCAGTGAGCAGAGAGGGGGTCAGTGGACAGAGAGTGGGGGTCAGTGGGCAGAGCAGGATCAGTGGGCAGAGCAGGGTCAGTGGGCCGAGTGGGGGTGAGGCGGCAGAGAGGGGGTCAGGGGGCAGAGTTGGGGGGTCAGTGGGCAGAGTTGGGGGGTCAGTGGGCAGAGTGGGGATCAGTGAGCAGAGCAGGGTCAGGGGCAGAGTGGGGGTCAGTGGTCAGAGCGGGGGGTGAGGGAGCAGAGCGTGGGTCAGTAGGCAGCGCAGGGGGATCAGTAGGCAGAGGAGGTTAGATCGGGAGAGGACCTTTGATGATGTCACGGTCATGTGATCTGTGACTCCACCCATCTTTATGACGTCATCAGAGGTCCTGAAGCACCATGAAAAGAGATCGTGCAGCGGCGGCTGGCTGGAGGGAGCTGTGGTAACAGGTGGGGGGGGTGACCGGACAGTGGAGGGGGGCTGTGGTGACAGGCGGGGGGGTGACCGGACAGTGGAGGGGGGCGATCGGGCAGCGGAGGGGCTGTGGTGATAGGCTGGGGGTGACTGGGCAGTGGAGGGGGGCTATGGTGAGAGGCAGGGGGGTGATCGGGCAGGGAGTGCGGGCAGGAGGAGCTTCACTTGCAGTGAAAGCTTCACTTGCAATCTAATAAACTTACGGAAGTGCGTTAGGGTGATTATATATTAGATGTCCTTTTTTTTCTGATTACTAGAAATTCATGGTGGCCATGTCTAATATTGGTGCGACACCATGAAATTCAGGCTTGGAGCCGGATGATAATACACAGCTATGCCTAACCTCATTATTACCAGTAAGCCACCTGGCACTAGAGCTCTGGAAGAGACAGGTATAGCACCAGAAGATGGCACGATAGCGCCATTTTCTGGGGTGGCTGCAGACTGCTATTCACAGTGGGGGGGGGGGGGCCAGAAAGCTTAGGCCACCCTGCACTATGGATTCCAACACCCAGCTGCCCAGTTGTACCTGGCTGGCCACAAAACTAGGGTGAAGCTCACGTCATTATTTTTGGCTCCAAGCCAGGTACAAATAGGCATCTAGGGGTTGGGCGCAGCCCATATCTGCCTGCTGTACCTTGCAAGCATACAAAAATATGGCGAAGCCCAGGTCATTTTTTTTCTTTTTTTGTAAGAAAAACTTAAAAAAAGAGCTTCCATGGATATTCCATTGCCAGTGAAGGTAACACCAAACAGTGGGGGTTACCAGCCAGTAGCTGCTTGAATTACCCTTAGCTGGCAATAGAAAATGCAGCGGGAGTCCATGCATTTTTTTAACCCCTAACGCTAGGGTTGGGGTTATGTGTTTGGGGTTTTATTTTTTAATGAATTTGTTTTTTTAAAAATCGACATGGGCTTCGCTATATTTTTGTATGCCAGCCAGGTACGGCAGGCAGGTATGGGCTGCCCCCTGCCCCCAGCTGCCTATTTGTACCCAGATGGGAACCAAAAATATAGGGAAGCTCTTTTTTTAATTATTTCATGAATTTCATGAAATAATTTAAAAAAACTATGTGGGCCTCGCCCTATTTTTGTGTCCAGCCAAGTACAGCTAGGCAGCTGGGGGCTGGAATTCGCAGCGCAAGGTGGTCCAAGCTTTCTGCCCCCCACTGCGAATTGCAGTCCACAGCCACCACTGAAAATGGTGCATTCATAGAAGCCCCATCTTCAGGCGCTGTGTTCAATTCTTCCATGGCCCTGGTGCTCATTGGGTAATAATGGGGTTAGGGCCAGCTGTGAATTATCAGCTAGCCCTAAGCCCCAAATTCATGGTGTCATTCCAATATTTGACATGGCCACCATGAATTTCTAGTAATCAGATAAAAAAAAACACAACAAAGAAAAAAATATTTTTATTAGAAATAAAACACAACACAATTACTCACTCCATCGTTATTGAACAAAATAACCCACACTCCTCCGACGTAGTCCTGGGTCGAGGGTCCCGCGATGTCCAATCTGGATCCAATATCATCTGATCAATTTGTTAGCCGGCAAATCGATCCGATGATGATTATCAGGTTCAAGGACCTGAATGAGATGACACATCAGCTGAATGTCTTAACCAGCTTTAAATCAATCAGCTGATGTATCAGTAGAAAAAAAAAAAAACATACTCACCTCACTGCAGACACATCCCCTTGACTCCAGGATCTGCCGGTAATCAGCTGATGCTGTCACCTGACAGCATCAGCTGATCATCTAAGTCCCGGTGAAAAGCCATTTTTTTACCACTCAGCCAGTTTAAATGATCACCTGACAGCATCAGCTAACCATTTATACCGACCGGGCGGGAAAAAGCTGTCTTTCTACAGAGGGACTTCCCGATCATCTGATGCTGTCAGGTGACAGCATCAGCTGATTGCCTGGTCCTTGCAGTGATCAGACATGTCCCGGGAGTCTGCGGACAGGTGAGTATGATATATTTTTTTTCCACTTGGATTTTGCTTTAGCAGCGAATTTACAGGTAGCCAACAGCTGCTGCACATATGCTGCTAAAGTGAAAGTAACATGTCAAACAGGGGGAGGAATGAGCACAGCGCCATTAGGTCTGATATAGTCCTGATGATGCTGTGCGGTCAGCCAATCACTGGTATGCCACAACCAATATGGCTGGGGCATTACAGTGTGTGGCAGCCAATCTTTGCATGTGGGCTGGCTCTGTAAAGAGCACCAACATGCAGGGAGGGTGAGCAGAGCATCTGCCCGAGCATCAAAATCGGTACTCGGCGAGCTCCGAGCATCCCAAGTACTGAGATGCTCGGGCAAGCACCGAGTACCGGCGAGCATGCTCGCTCATCCCTAGTAGTCATGTGTAGTCATGATGCAGCAATATGATATGTTTTTTGCATGTGGCATTATTGCCATATTGGTCTTTGTTAGAGATGGGCAAACCCGCAGATCTTCGGGTTTGGCGGATCTGGACAGACTTGATCCAAACTTGAGCCTAAACCCAGAATCCCATATAAGTCTATTGGGACCCAAACTTTACAGTTATAAAATGGTGGCTAGAGGGTCTAGAGGGCAGTAAAAATAAGCAAAATGAGGATTAAAGATGGAGAATTAAACTTATCGATTGTCCGTCAATAACTTCATCAAATATTCACTGCACTGGCTCCAACAGTCAATCAAAGATGTTCACTTTCTGTGACAGTGTCTGTGATTAAAGTAAAAAATAGGGGGGGTAACAAGAGGCGCAATAGTGCCCTATCACTAGTGACACTAATGTATGCGGTGGGTATGAATTCACTCACCTAGCACAGTTGTGAGACCCACAACTGGTGTAAAAGCATTTGGCATTAAATGCAGCTGCTGCAGGACTTCCTCCTTCCACATGCACGTGGGAATCATCCAGAAGTTACCTCAGGGGAAATGGTGTATCAGTGTCCGCGCTGCTGAAATCCAAGAAAACGATCCGGAAACCATATGTAGGTTGCATCAATCATCCATTTATTCCTTTCCTACGCGTTTCAACACTGTCCTAGTGTCTTCCTCAGGGATCCCTGAGGAAGACACTAGGACAGTGTTGAAACGCGTAGGAAAGGAATAAATGGATGATTGATGCAACCTACATATGGTTTCCGGATCGTTTTCTTGGGATTTCAGCAGCGCGGACACTGATACACCATTTCCCCTGAGGTAAGTGTCTGTGATTGGCTGTTGCACCCCATCCATTAGGTCAGTGTCTGTGATTGGTTTCCATTGGCAATAAAGTTGTCATTCTAAATTAGACGCCAGGGATTAGTGTCCGCTCACTGCAAACAGCTCTGAGACTTATCTTCAGATAAACTCTATCATGTCACCACTCACACAAGCCATGCCTCAGTCAGAGAGCTGCTTGTCATGAGTGGACACTAATCTGTCCACTCAACAAATATAGCAGAGCCAAACTTGCTTTGCTGTACATCGCTGTGGATTATTATTAGAAGGTATGTTTGAGAAAATTAAGGTTTTCTGTGTATTTTATTTAAAATAAAGTACTTTCCTGGGTGTGTTTTTTAACTATTTACTTATATGATTAATAATGTGTGGGTCTCATAGAAGCCTGAACATTATCAATCTAGAGCAATGACCAGCTGAAATTAACCCCTTTTATCACTCTGATGCCACCACACTAGGCCACTGGGAAGAGCTCAGTAAATGAATTGGCAATTCACCAATTTCTGGGACTGCTGAAGGCTGCTATTCACTAGCCTTGACAGCCCAACAACTATGGTCCTCAACACTTTGAGAATACTAGCCACCAGCTGCCTGGTTTTACCTTGGCTAGACATCAGAAATAGGGCAGAGCACACACATTTTTTTATTTTATTATTTATTTAAATAATAAAAAAAAATACTAAGCTTCACTGTATTTTTGATTGCAAGCCAAAGGGAAAAACCCCGACAGCTGGGGTGCCAGCCTGAGCTGTTCACTTTTCTGTGTCGAGAATCAAAAATACAGCACAAGCCTTATGCAAAATGTTTTACATTTTTTATTTACTTTTATACCCCTGTCATAGTGGGTACTTTGGGCTAATGCTAAAAAAATCACAATAGGGGGGGGTGCAACACCCAATTTAAACCGACATTGTCACAGAAATGGCCATGTTAAAAAGCAAAGTCCGGTAAATAAACAAAAGGGTTAATGAGGGGCCTGGAGGTGGTGTTAAAACACCGTCCAGGTTAAGCCCCTAATGCTGCTGCTCATTAAATTATTTGTTTTGGATTCTTTTACAGCCAAACCCCAAAAATAGTTACACTAATTCTCAGGAAAGTCCATTTTTGGGGGCCCCAGGGTTTTTAAACTCTAGATTTTCTGTTCGGACCTTGTACTTTACTGTTTGGTTAAAACCCATCCCCTATCTTGGTATAAAAAGAGAAGAAAAAAGCTCACCACAACACAGTTTCCCAAATTTTGAAGCTTCAGCTCAATACCGTGGGGGGTCTCGTCCTTATTCGTCCTTCACTTTTTGCCAACACAACATCAAGAAAATTAATTGGAAATGACAGCACTTCTTACCAACACAGGGTAAAATCCATAGGTCTTTTTTTTTTAAAAAACCCCATGTCTGGAGATAAAAGACATTCACATTGTACAATAAATCTATGATTAAGGGCACAGAAAACGCCAAAACGCATCAGCTGAAACCCCATACAATATGACTGCCCTCCCATCTCCTAATCACGGGTATACAATATACAAGCACCTATAAATTTTAAAATTTGTATGAAGTTTTTTTCATGTCCCATTCAAGTTCTGGATAGTCTTGGTACAAACCCAAAGGTATAAGGGGTAATATTTATTATTCAGTAAATATATTTTGTATTTTTAGTTTTTTACTTTGGAAAAAATTTTCATATTGCTATGGTTTTCTGTCACAGTTATTAAAGTCATTTGGGTTTTTTGAAATTATTTTCATCAAATTTTCACCCAAAATTTGATTTGTGGCAAATAAACTTTTATTTTTTTTGGGAAATATTCATGGGGAAAACCCCTACTCTACAGGGGAAGAGGACATTACTTTACCAAAGGAGCTCACCTACAAAAACCAAAGGGGTCCAAAAATCATAACAACTTACAGTTTATAAAATTTAGCGATAGAGAAAAAGCTTCTCACCAAAGAGCTTAATTTAAAATTGAAATTACCCTGCTTTATCAGAAACCCTTACATTGTTCTGCTAAACAACTTATAGATTATGGTTTCCTTAAACAGGTAAATGGAGGGGGATCAATACGCTGTGCATGTATGGCTCCTGTAAAATGTTCTGGATGGGTGCCATCGAGCTGGGGTTTGGGTCAGCAGAGAAAGACCAAATAAAAAACAACTTGGGAGGTTTTTTTAGTTTAGCCAAGAATAGGGGCAAAAACAAAAATAATGCATTTTTTTATTTTTGCTTAGTTTTAAAAATAAACTTGTGTTTTTTGAGTCAATGGGAAAGGGATCTAAAGAGTTTAAAGACGAAAAAAAAATTTGGGCTTTTCTCTAAAAAAGATCAAAACATCTGGATTTCATATG